>JAODUO010000518.1:0-30000 GCA_025642075.2 Ridgeia piscesae
AATCCTACACCTGAAGTGGACAGACAAGATATCCAACACTACACTCTGGAAAATGACCAAGCAACTACCCATAGAAAATGAAATAAAGAAGAGAAAATGGAGGTGGATAGGACATACACTCAGGAAACCACCAAACACCATCACCCGTCAAGCCATCACATGGAACCCCCCAGGGAAGAGACGAAGAGGTAGGCCACGAAACACCTGGCAAAGAGACACGGAAAAAGAAACGAAGGAGATGGGATACACCAGGAGAGAAATGGAGAAGATGGCCACGGACAGAAAACGGTGGCGTTCCTTGGTTGATGGCCTATGCTCCCAGCGAGCAAACAGGCATAAGTAAGTAAAGGTGAAAAGAGGAGGACGAGAGGAGAGGTAGGAAGGAAGGGAGGTGTAGGAAGGGATAGAGGTAGGAAGAGAGGGACGGGTGAGGGAGAGAGGTAGGAAGGGAGGGGAGGGAAGGAGGGAGAGAGAGAGAGAGAGTGAGAGACAGCGAGAGAGCGAGAGAGAGCTAGGAAGAGAGGAGAGAGAGTGCGAGGGAGCGAGAGAGAGAGAGAGCGAGTGAGAGAGAGAGCGAGAGTCAGAGAGTCAGAGAGAGAGAGAGAGAGACAGAGAGCGAGAGACAGAGAGCGAGAGACAGAGAGCGAGAGACAGACAGCGAGAGACAGAGAGCGAGAGACAGATAGTCAGAGAGCGAGAGACAGAGAGCGAGAGTCAGAGAGTGAGAGACAGAGAGCGGAGACAGATAGTCAGAGAGCGAGAGACAGAGAGCGAGAGACAGAGAGCGAGAGACAGAGAGCGAGAGACAGAGAGCGAGAGACAGAGAGCGAGAGACAGAGAGCGAGAGGCAGAGAACGAGAGACAGAGAGCGAGAGGCAGAGAGACGAGAGACAGAGAGCGAGAGACAGAGAGCGAGAGAGAGAGAGCGAGAGACAAAGAGCGAGAGACAGAGAGCGAGAGACAGAGAGCGAGAGACAGAGAGCGACAGAGAGAGCAGAGAGCGAGAGACAGAGAGCGAGAGACAGAGAGCGAGAGACAGAGAGCGAGAGACAGAGAGCGGGAGACAGAGAGCGAGAGGGAGAGGGAGAGGAGAGGGAGAGGAGAGGAGAGGAGAGGAGAGGGAGAGGAGAGGAGAGGAGAGGAGAGGAGAGGAGAGGAGAGGGAGAGGAGAGGGAGAGGGAGAGGGAGAGATGAGAGAGAGAGAGAAGAGAGTAGAATAGGATGAGAGAGAAGAGATAGAGATGAAGAGAAGAGGAGTAGAGAGAGGAAGGAAGAGAGTAGGACAAGGGAGGTAGAGGGAGGCAGGGAGGAGTAATAATTTAATGTTCAAGTTTTATTTAGTTTATATCTTAATGGATGTAGCATTATTGGAAAAGTAAACTATATTTTGTTCCGTAACATGCAGCACTGACATAATTGTTTTGGCGTATAATGTTTATTGAAATATTACAGATATTGATAGTTGGCCGGGATTTTATCGAATCACAAATTTTGAATAACCCGAATACAACTGAGTCTTTGGGCAAAGTAAACCGGTAGACCTAAGTTACAACGACCACCACACCAACACACACCACACCACACACCACACACACAAACACACACCAACACACACACACACACACACACCACACACACACACACCACACACCACACCACACACACACACCACAACACACACACACACACACACACACACACACACACCACACACACACACACACACACACACACCACACACACACACACACACACACACACACCCCACACATTAAAATCGAAATAATAATTAAGAACTGATTAAATGCCCTATCCAAAATAACGTAGAATGTCTGGTGTTGATCAAACATGAAGTACTTGAGATAACTGTCGTTGTAGTACAACCACGTAACTATTATTAACATACATTGGTTGTTCAATTACATGCGCGCATCTTCAGCACTGAACTGCCACGCCCTATAGGCTATATACATTCACTTGCCACGCCAGTCTTCCCAACGTATAAAGTATGACATTTAGTTATATGTGTAGCTGGATGACATATCCAAATATAATAACATGCAATATCATGTAGTACAAAAGAAACTTCATACATAAAACTTATGATGTAAATGCAACAAATAAATGATCTTACCAGGCCGCTGGTGATAATTTACTACTGGGTCCCGATACCGTGTTGACAGGTCGCTGGCCCCGGACATACATGTGCCTAACAGGTTGTTCACTTTGTCCGGCTGGGGGTGATTTTACACACTATAGTGCCCTCTGGTGACTGTAAGTATCCACCAGGGTTACATGACAACGAGATATTATAGATGACTAGCTCTGTGGTGCAGAACTGCAGATTAGGCGACTAGCAAAACAATTAAGCAACACCTATATATTTATTTATTTATATATATATATTATAATATATATTTTATATATATACATACATATATGTATATATAAATCCCCCGTTCCCCCACTTTTAAAATCGGATCGACGTCCATGACCAGGCGGAGTTGAGGGGCGGAAAAGTGCTGCCACCTCACGGAGTCTGGTTAATCGACTCTACATACATATATTTTTCTAAAAACTATTTTGTTTGGTCCCAACGTTTACGGTCAGTTCTGTTGATAACAATCAGTTTAACAGGGATCTGCATAATTATACGATGTTATTGACACAGCGCCCGTCACTGCTGCCAGGGAGCAATTAGTCAAGGGCACCTTGACTAATTGCTCCCTGGCAGCAGTTTCCATGGCTCCCTGGACATTTCCTGCAACAAAGGTAGGAAATGTCCAGCTTTACAGATGGGGTAGTGGAGAGCCGGGCCTCTGGTAGAGGAATACACTAGTCTAATGACTAGTGAAACAGGCAAAATCTGAACATTTTGATTTTTGGGGAGACGTTCAGATGCCCTTACAAGAGCAGTCAACTACAGATTGCTTGTGTACAGTGACAATACTCTATTAAAATGTACCAGTTTTGGGGCCCTGGAGGCTTTAACATGAGTTGATAGACTTTAAATTTTGTGTGCATAGTACCCTAAGAAACATCTATGCAAAATCAGAAAAAAGATCTTCAACGGTTTTTGAGATACGAGAGCTAATGGCGTATGCAGAGCGATGACGTAACTCCATTGGACCTGTGGGCTAAGACTAAATAGCAGGAAGCAACACACTAGAACCTTAAATGCAAACTTTATTTCCTGAAAAAAGATGCCTATTCGCTGGACCATTTGTAGTGTGTATATGCTAAAACCGTCTTGACTGTACATAAAGAACCTAGGTGTAATTCCTATCCAGTTGTAAGGACCGCGGCGAGGATACGACACTTCTTACATACTATAATAACACAACTCTTAAAATATCGTTAGACTACTAAAAAGGTAACTTATCAACAAGTAATAAAACTTGCAGGAACGAAACAAGATGGCCGACTTTCCAGTTCAGCTAGTAACTCGCACATTTAGTGACCTTGTTACAATGCAATGTTCGCTCGTACAAGCGTTTGATGGCACAGTCACAACTGACAGAAATTCATCCTGCTCTCCGTGAGTTCTTTAAATGCAGGACCATTCAATAGATCAGGGCAGAATACGGTGTTTCCGATTAACTGGCGTGATAAGTGAAAGATACCTCTGGTATTGTGTGGCTGTCAACAAAACACGTCGTACATCAACTTCTATTTGAACAGAAATAACATTAAATAGTTATAATGGCCTGCAATTGCAGCGGAATTTGGCGACAGCCATTTTCCACAATGCCCTAGTAACAGGCCTTTGATTCTTGACAATTAAACAATGATTCTCTGACAAATCGGCTGTGCCTTATAATAGCACCCTTCTCCCAATCTATAAAGGTCAAAGGAAAGTCACCAAATTCAAGGTAACTGGATAAAATAGCTTATTATTTCTCTACGGAATAGACCTGACCTATCCTGTCTAGAGATCTTCCTAACACCTTGCAGCATCGTCTCACAATGCAAATGACTTCATAGGTCATTTTTTTCCCATAATTACAATTTATAAACTGCTTTAAACTGTTTTTTAAACAATTCTATCAATAATATAAATGTCATTATATGTGAGCCAACATTCCAATCTTATGACGTTATTTTTAACAATTAATGTGTCATTATCACATAAACCAAATTGCAATCAGTCAGATAATGTTACAATCAGTCTTTAAGTTGTGAGCAAACATAGGTTCCAACAGAAACCCCGTTTCATTAACACATAAAACCCTAGTGAAATACGGCCTTGATCTGTTCACATAAAGAACCCCAATGATTAAAAACAATAAACACATAATTTTATATTCAATCAGATGTCTATGAAATGAAAAATGTACACAAAGAACCCACCCTCCCATGCTCCTAACTCTAAAAATGTACACTACCTCTGTATACCAACAGCAGAGCTACGTAAGAGACGAATGTCACGACACATACAAATATAAATAGTCCAACAAGATATATATATATATTTATGTATATAAATATCTTATCTATTCACAACAATAGCACGCTCTAGATCGGTGCTAGATTGAGACAATCACGTCACCAACCGGAGTCGATTGGTCCTGTGGTTCTTGGGTTGACAGGCATGACTACCCATATGTCTATCCGTATAATGTGGTATCAGTTTTTCACTTGTAAACATCAGATGTGTGAGAGCACACATTCCGACTACCTCCAGTAGTTCCGGTGTAGACCATGAGGATGTCTATGATAACTTGTCCCCAGTAGAGGACCCTTCTACAGTTGCTTCAAGTACCTCAACATATAGGACACATGGACTGTTATGTGACGTAGGCAGGCATGCAGTGTCCGTGCACACAGATAACGTCCTCAGGTCTTCTATAAGTCTCCAAACAGGACCATATCGACACAAGCTACAAACTGTGGTCCAGTGACTAGTTTCACACAAAACCTGTATCCCATGGCAACTGTATCCCGTGGCAACGAGCCAGTAGGCTATGCCCTGTCATTGCACCGAACGTGCACCACTGCCTGTTCATCTGAACTCCGTCAGTTCACGGAGCCACACAGCCATTCTAATGGACAGTCTGCAGTTGTGATCAGCACACCAGATCGCAGAGATGCGACCGATCACAAAGTTTTGCTATTTCCGCACCGCAACAAGCACCACTGGCACCGCTACACCACATAGTCACTGTCCTCGCTGTCGTCTTCCTCATCATCGTCCTCACTATAATGCCGCCGTCGTTTCTTCTTCTTGTGTTTGTGAGGTTAGCTGCTGTGGGAGGATGACTTTGACGTGCGACCACGGCGATGATGTGAACTCATCGAACGCTTGTGGTATGCCATCAGTGACGATGGTGCTTTCGGTATCTCCACCTGCACATAATCATCACAGTTTATCAGTTTGGCGGCAATCACAACTCTGTGTATGCAATATTAGGTCATTTCAGATCAATGTAAGTAAGTTACATGAATGTATTTTAGTTAACAAATATCTACAATGAGTTGCTTTAAAATTTGTCATACAGACGTCATACAGTAAATCAAATGTAATTACATACCTAAATTAACTACAGAAATAGACTGAATAAGTTTAAAAATAAATCATAAATAAATAAATCAAGTGTCATTATGACGAAATGACCGTGCTCACCTTTTGACCACCATTATCTCCATCGCCATCCCCGGAGAGATCAATAACGGCAACTGGTTTTGAGTCTTGTGATTCGCCAGTTTCAGGGCCACCTTGTGCATCGCCCCCTGTCTGGCCATCAGATGGCGTGCCTGCAGCAGCTGGGGTGCCAAGACCGGACTGAGAGGGGGGTGGGGGAATGTCATCGTCATCATCTGGGTCTATGGACAGCATGAGCTGTTTGAACTGAAATAAGAGAGTGGGCATTCATTAGGGGTGGTCTTATCAGTTCTTTACCAACTTAATTAGTGGCTATAACGAGAATAAAAAGTAGCTATATAACGGGAAGTAGCTACAACGGGAAGACACAATGTATTCGTTGAAAATTATCACTTGACTTTGTTGAAATTCCTCAGTTGGACACACTTATATCAAAGCCGTCCACCCCTCATGGACATCATCTGGATGAAGATGAAATAGTTGATGCTCACTTATCTTGTTACATTGTAAAATGGAGAAATAGAAAAATAGCTATAACGGGACTAGTTCAACTGTCAAACTTAATTAGTGGCTATAACGAGAATAAAAAGTAGCTATATAACGGGAAGTAGCTATATAACGGGAAGTAGCTACAACGGGAAGACACCATGTGAATGTGTGACGTGTCACCAGGATTGTTAGACACTACAGTTAATATGACATTCCGTACTGTATTAGTCATGTGCATTTAATGTTACGCAATAATTTCCTGTGAATACATCTGAACTGACATTTATCTGATCTGAAACTTTACTGCATTTTATGGAGAAAAAATATTATATGAAAGTGCAAGCATAAATATAAACATTTAGATACATAACAATGTAAAGAATTAGGAAATAAGACTAATACTGTAACAATTGTTGGTTTGTTATTAAAACAATAAATGATCACCAAAGGTTGTATCTCCATTTCACAGGGGAGTTTGTTGTAGAACTCCATGCAATAAGGTTGTAACTTAAGTCTTAACTATATATTGACCTATTTTACAGTATTGCGTAATATTATTTTGTTTAATGCATACACCAAATAAAATATATGTATGACATATATATGCATACACAACAATAACACTGTAATGTATGCAAGTTATTTAGAACACAGTATCAAATGATAACCCTAACCCATGGCCATACAGAGTCGCCGCATAATTGGCAAATTTTGCAACTCTTGTAAGCGATGACGAATGTGCCTGCATGTGTGCCCGTGTACATTTCTATGTGTGCCCATGTATGTGCAATAACATTGTACACAGTACATAATTATTATAAATGATTACACACACATACAGTACACAGGTACAGACACGGGTACACATGCGGGTACACACATACACACAAGCAGTGAATATGTGTGCATACATATATGTATGTGTGTGTGTGTGTGTGTGTGTGTGTGTGTGTGTGTGTGTGTGTGGTGTGTGTGTTGTGTGTGTGTGTAAATGATGAAATATTTGTTGCCCAGTCACTCCTTGGACTGTGGTTTGCCTGTAGGCTTGTCCGCCACAGCCAAAGCAGGCGGATTCCTGCACTTAGTGTAATTTAATCCCATTTCAGTGATGACAAATTTCATTGCCAGAGCATGACTGGGAAGTCCATAGACCTCCCTGTAACCTATACTACCCTTATCTAGATGAAAGACTTAACAACTCTATCACTGTCCCTGCTTTGGCTCTTCATCCCTTCTTCCCGCCAAAACTCACCAGCACCAGAGTTTAGTCCTGATTCTCAATTTCCCTGATAAACACCAAATATATACTATTTTTTTTATTTTCTGTAATAAATGACAGGGTTTTACAAATGACCTATGGTGTTTCTAATCAGGAGATCATTTCCCCCTTTTTCTAATTGTAATTATCTATGTCATTTACATGCAGTAATTATTTATCCCACTTTATTTAGTATTTATTTTATATTGTTATTATTTGTCATATTCTGTCAATGTCTGTCAGGTATTTGTCTGTATCTGTCTATATAGGGACCGCAATGGAAATAAGTGCTTGCACTTTTTGAGACATCCTTATATTTTATATTTAATGTATTTTGTATTTATATTTTATGCATATATGTACAATGTCTTACATTTTATATTAAATCAAATCAATCAATCAATGTTTCTATCGCTACCTTCTAGAGGACTGACCTTATCCTGAATTTTTTTTACTTCAAACATATGCATAAAAACTCTAGCTGTCGTGTTAAAAGCTAATTATTGTTAATAACTTCTTTGAACATATAATTTCAGCAGTAGCTTGGTTAAGTGCTACTTTATAAATGATATATTCTTCTTCATTTCAAGTATGTCTCTGTGACTTCCACATCATTTGCTTGTACTTTATTTTTCTAATGGCTTCTTTCGATAAGTGTTTTTTACCGCTTACCCTGATTTTTCAAGAGGACACATTTATCGATGAGGTAGTAAATTTCACTCTTTAAGATATTCCAGCATTCTGTTGCTGTCTTATTCTTCAGTGTGTTATTCCAGTCTATCTTTGCTAAATATTTTCTCATGTGCTAAATATTTCCTCAAGTTGTTATATCTTCCTTTGTGAAAATGTTTCCTGTACCATATTTTTCGATTCCGTTCTCCTTTTACTTTGATGATAAAATATATTTGGTTGTGGTCACTACACCCCAGTGGTTCACATATCTTGACATTATCAACAAATTCCTTCTGTGAGGTCAAAACTATGTCTAACACATACTCGCCCCTGGCAGGTGGCCATAGCTGGTGGCCATGCCTAAGAAAATATCATAATTTTTCAGTAAATTAAGCTGTCACTATGGTAGCCAGTAACCACAAAGGCTTGATTGACTACTGTAGGGTGGGGTGGATGACATACTGACCTTTACTAGACCATACGGGCAGTCAAATTTACAAAGCTTCCTGTGTTTATTAACAGGAAACTGAAGAAAGATGTATTAACACATTTTTCATGGAATTTCCAATGAAACACAAAAGACAGGGAAATAGGAATATTTATAATTCCCTTGGTACATATGAAGTTATACTTCACTAATCTTTTAAAACTCACGTTACTGTACATATATCTTAGTGTGAGATGGACGGTGATGGAAAACCTTCCCCAAATTGGTTTTGAGATCATCGTTGAGACATTAATAAAGAAATCCAATTAAAATACAATTATTATTATTTATATATATATATATATATATATATATATATATATATATGTATAAGATATATAAACCTATCTATGTATGGAATCAGTTGTATGAATCAAAATTAACATTATATATATATATATATATAATATATATATATATAATAATATAAAATATTAATATATATATATATATATATATATGTATCAGAGATGGAGTGATTACAAACAAATGTAATCAAGTACGATTACTACGAAGATGCATGAATGCGAGTACTCAGAAAACAAATGTCTTTGAGTACGATGACTTTAGAATGTACTCGAATACGAATATGATTACTTTAGAATGTAATCATGATTACTTTCATGATTATTTTCATGATTATCCTGTTTCAACTGTAAAGGCGACCTCCATGGAATCCCCAGGTGTCATTCTTTTTGCTGTTGCTGTGTCAATATCTAGTGTTCTAACTGATTACTACTATCCAATATCCAGGTGTTATTATTAATAATCAGATTTAGATGGCTTTCTCTGGTATTTAATACTGCATTGATACATACCGGTATATCAAATAGCAAATAGATGAAAAAAATTGAACTTACAGAAATATTGCAATATTTTAAATGATATATTGAGCAGCAGGATATATACTATTCAGTAAATCAGTATTGTATAACTGCCAATACAGAAATAAGATCTGATGGTGGAATATTACACAAACGTTTATATTTGTGTAGTTCAACTTCAGCAGAGCATTCAGCACCCACTGCCACTGAGTAAACAGCTGAGAGTCTTGTCATTAGTTGTCATGTTTCTGATAACTATATGTCACATGCAAGGACAGTCAAATGAAATTTGTGTAGCACTTGATAAACATCAAAGCTTCAAACGTTTGTCAAATACACATGATCAAATACAATAACAACATTTCAAATCCATGGGATCGTATTAAAAATGATATCCAATTCAAATATGTAATATATCAGATGGGACAAACACAGAATAGTTGTGGATTTACACAGGTTTACAGTTTACACTTAAACATAATAATTTTGCAGCTAATTAACCACCCAAACCCAGTCAGGATTCTGGAGGTGGCTGCAATCATTAAGACAGTACAGGTACGTGGGGCTGTGGCATGGCTTCTAAAGTTACAATTCAAGATGTTATCTCCTGCAGTGCTTACCAGGGACTATTACAATATAACTTTGAAAATATTGCCAATACTACAATAAGCAGGAGGGTCAGGAGATGTGACTTCTCTGGGGAGAGAAGGTATTAATTAGGGAAATCTGACTGCATATTTACTTAACTGAAATGCATAACAATAATAGAAAATTAATAGCTCACTTAATATCACATTTATTAGATAACTTATAGTATTCCCATTTCTATCTGTCTAATATATTTGGATGCATCTGTTCATTTAAAAAATATTAATCGTGACAAATAATCGTGAGTACGATTACTTTGATAATGTACTCAAGTACGAGTACGATTACTTTGCTTTTTGGATCAATGTACTCGATCTTATCTTATATATATATTTTCTTATATAATATATATATATATATATATATATATATATATATATATATATATATATATATATATAAAGCTAAGAATACTAAAATCACACTAAAACACAGACATAAACACTAAAAACATTATTGAAATATTACAAGTAGAATGACCCTCCTACACACTCATCCATACATTAAATACACAATTTACTACCACTTTAGATTTTTTTGCATAATACAGCATGCTATGTTTTGCTAAGAGACGGCCCCCAGGAGCCCAGCCCACAGGGTAATCAATCATCCATAGGTCATTAACACAGTAGGAACCCTGACTACTACACCCCTGTTTTATAATAGTAGACTGATCTAGATAAGCTGTGCGCCCTAAAGCTGACATGATCCTCTCTGTGAAGGGCACCCATCGTTACTGTCACAGCAGACGAAGGCTCCAAACACCTTGATAAGGCCGTATCACTCAGAAACAGAATATGACATCTCAAATTTATATCAATTTTATCCACCAGGTGGAAGTACTGTGCGCGCCATTAATTGCAGCGTCAGTTTTCTCTGTTCAAATTTATGATGCGCGTAATTACCACAAACATTAATTTCTGAGTGACATGTAATACATGTATGTGTGTTTCGCTAGTACTTAAATTAGCTAAACACATTATTAATTAAAGTAAAATATACAAAGTGTCATGTAGCAGTAGTTCCCGTCAATTCGTCCAGGTGGCAGACAGTGTTCATCCGGGATCATTCCTAGCGACGCAGCATTCTTACGGTTTAGGTAGGCAAATTGTAAACTACAAGTTCAACTATTGCCATAATTGTCGCCGGATTGTATGTTTATTGTGTATTGTTTAAGTGTGTACCGTGCAGAACATATGAGCACCTGATACGCGTGTAGCTAAATTGTTAACTGTGTCGTTACAGCTAAATTTTGTTTGTGGACATTCAAAGCAGTATCGGAGACAGGATATGTCGGGTAAGGTCAGTTTATTAGGGATACATCATTGTTTCAACGGCGCCGCCGTTTCAACACCTAAACTATGGGCTCATGACACAGTTAGACTTCCTGTTTGGTTACCGTATATTTTTTATTTTGATTTTTTTCAACATTCACCTGCTGTGACATAAGTGCATTTGAGCAGTCCGATTTCCAGGTGTGATTGTGGAAGCTGTTGACAGTGAAATGTGGAATTTTTAGCTGATTTTATTAAGCGGACATCGCAGTGATTTGGCTTGTTGACACCTGTGTTGTATTACTGCCTGCATTCATTTGTAAATAGTGACGGGTGTCATACATAGCGGCAGTTTACGAGAGAACGAAATATTGGAATTTGACTACACTTGACCAACATGTCACTGAGATGATGATAACAACAGGCAATAATTTTTTGAATTTTCCTGCGTCTGGTTTCCTTATAATCCTACAAAACGCTAACATGGTGGCCAATGGGAAAGTTAACTGTGTCATGAGCCCTATGGCTATGCAAGAATTATTAATTTAAAACAACAAAACCATTTGCAGGCGATTACCATGTCCGAATCGCGAATGTAGGATATTTCTTCCCGGTTGTTTTCACCCACTAAAATTAATAGACGGACACTGAGATTATCATTTCAAAAACTTTAGGCTACGAAATAATTGAAGTCGTAGTAAATGTAATTATAAGGCAGATTTATTAAAATTAAATAATTAATAATAAATTATTATCATTAATGATCTCAGAAATGGTGAAACAAAAGGCAGTCAAATTGTGGCTCTATTCACCTAAGAGTTACGACATTCTGACCAAAAGTGAAAATTTCTAAAGAAATCTTAGGCTTAGGATGTCTGGTGGCAGACATATTGAGACACCAATAAGCATGTAGAGCTTCTTTGACTTTGACACTGCAGTGACACGTACATCAGATACCTTGTTTCCTTTATGCCATCACCTGAAAACCTATCTGTTTAATCGCTATCTTCTTAGCACACCCATCCAATTATTGACGAACTTTGCTGTGCTATGAGAATGTATAATCCACTGGTTTTATTGCACCACTGAGCTCTGTTTCTGAGGATATTAGTGTAGAAGTTATTTATTAAATATTATTATATATGTATATATTTTATTATGTACACACATACACACACGTGTGTGTGTGTGTGTGTGTGTGTGTGTGTGTGTGTGTGTGTACACATATATATATATATATATATATGTATAATTTTTGTGTGACCCCGGCTGACCAAATGAGTGATAAGTAGGAAATATGTTGACGTACTCTTTTTACTTATTTTGAAAGAGGAGATATAGTACTTTACAGTGTTTCAAAAATTATGACTACTACATAAATTGGTGAAGTTATGTCACATTAGGAATGGTAGGGGTTAAAAAGTAAAACTGTTGAAAACCGTCGTTAAAGTTTAGCATTTTGTGCTAATTAATCAAGAGGGGTCGCACTAGATTGCATTAAAATACACATTTTATTTTGCATAAATAGTGTAGGACGGCTGTGTTAAAACAGACACTATGAATTTATTTTCCATACAAACCTAAAAATCACAAAAATCATGCCATCTGGCTTTACATGGCGCTCATGCCAAATCCCGACAAATCACTAATTTGGTCAGCCGGGATCACACACACACACACATATATATATATATTCCATTTGATTCGGTTTTACACACATAACAAATGTTATGAAGTCACACAATGCACCATATGTTTTATGTGCAAGAAATCCAGCGAGGCAGGCTAGAATAATATTCTCAGTTTGGTGAGTGACTAATTTTCAGATAACAGAGATATGTGACAATCATGGGATTCTACATAAAGCTATGAAATTATACTTTAAAATGTGACATTTCTTTTGCAAACTTCGATGATTGGTTCCTATACATTTTGTTCCTGCAATTTGAAATTTCAATATAATTTCAAATAATTAATATTCTACAGCAGTAAACATGTAAACAGGTCCAGAAACTAATTGTAATTCCCTTTTTCTAAATATTGGCTTTAATGATATCAAAAATTACATGTTCAGAACTAGGAATTTTTCTGTAGCTTCACCCATTCTTTGGAATATGCTGCCTTCTAGTGGTAGATCAGTTGAAAATATTGGTAATTTCTGCCGTCATTTAAAAACACACCTGTATAATTACAATCTTGCCTACCCACCATGGCTCCCTGGTGTATCGGTCAGTCTGTTCTGTTGACAACTGGAATTGTTTATTGACTCCAAGATCGATTTACCATTTTGTATTGATGTGCCTGTGAGCTTGATTTCCAAGGATTTAGGTGCAATTGAAGTTATCTAATTAGCGTTGTGTAATTTTTTTGTTTAGGTTAACTTTGGTGTTAAAAAGTTAAAAGCAATTGAGGTATTTAATTTCAGTTATTCAAACATGACATACTAGAAGGAAGCCTCTAGCAGCTACAGCTGTGAGGCTTTCCCTTTAATGAGTACATAGATTGAAGTCATTGAATATTCATATTTCATGTGTTTCTTAAAATTAAATATATTTTATCCATAAATAACAATGCATCATTATTATTGCAATATAACAACTCTAAGGCAATGCAATGAAGGGATGACATTCCTACATGTTATCACATCACTACGCGATATTAGAAAGCTGTGCCATAGTGTTTTGAGCATTGGACTTTTAACTGTTTCAAATCCTGTCACTGGCATTTTGAACCTTGAGCCAGTTTAGTGCCCCAGATCACTAAACTATACACATGAATAGGGCCTACCTTGGCAATACACAGTACTGGTTGTTTTTTGTGTATGCATAGTCATGGCTGAATACTTCCAAGAGAAATTGAGATGGTGTTTAGTTGAGCAGGTCTACCAGGAACTATAATCTGATGGACTAGATAATAATGTTTACATTTTAACCGTGTGGCAGTCCAAGTCCACTTCAAGCAATGTGTAGCTACGCAGTGACTAAAAAAGATGTTATACTTTATGTAATATGATGTAATACTTCATGTAATACGATGTAATACTTCGTGTAATAATTACCAATGTAACACGTCAACGCTGCATGTTCAGAATGGATAATTATCAAATAAAGTACTTTATATCCATTTTATTGTGATTATGCAGGCAGATTTGCTATCGGAATTATCGAGAGCTGTGCAATATCTAAAAACATTTACACGTGTATGTTGCAGGAAGCTGACGGGATGTCGCAGGATGTCGTCTCTTGCGTACTAGACGAGGCTGTTCTGTCACCTGCGAATACATTGCAGCAGGAAAACATAGTAGACAGCCAAATAGGCGACGTTCCGCAAGTTGCTGATGTAAAGCAACACCCGAAAGAAAACAGCTCAACTATAGGGTATGTTGGTGATGACAGCACCGATGCATCGAATGGTGCGTCGTGTAAAACAGTTCGTAGTGAGAAAGACGAGGGTGGATACGAGATATCAGATCAACAACCACAATGTGGTAATGTCGTTAAAGAGGAATCCACAGTTTCTGAGGTGCACAGCGAGCGCCTGTTTAAAACACTTGCAAAAGGTGACACACCGGCGACAACGACGTCGTTTACGTGGCACGTGACAAGCCAGGAACCATGTAAAGAAGACTGTCCAAAGACAGATACCAGTTCATGTTGTGTCAACGACGTGCCTACGTCTCCAAGCCACTGCATGGTGACGAGAAAGCTAGAATCCAGGCGACCTTCAACAAGCACGGTAAGGTCGAACAAGCGCAGTACGTTGACTCCCCGAGTGACAGTGGACGTGTCGGTGTGCGACAGGACAATGGCTGCCCACATTGAAAGCGGCGTCGGCATTTCGGTGATGTTCTTCTGCAAGAAGTGTCGCAGCCACAGTTCGACGTCGCTGACGGATGTGTCCGACCACGCGATGACCTGCGACACGACGACAGTTGTCCCGGTTAAGCGAAAACGAGGCCGCCCTCGGTTGAATTGCACATCGGGTCATAAGGCGGTTGTGACGTCATCTGGTACGATCGTTGACCCGGGCGGCGGGGACGGACGGAAGCGTGAGAGGACGGACAATGACGATGGTTTGCCGCGTAAACGTGGGCGTCCTCGCCTCCATAGATCGCGCAGCGGTGATGACGACAGACGTAGAATTATAGCGGAAAACAACGGATCGACAGAGTCGTGCGTCGCAGAATCGGTGACGGTGAAAACCGAACTGCAAGAGGGCGACGCGAGCGATAACCCGATGAACGGCGCCGAACATAACTACGCAACTTCCGACGCCGGCGAAGCGGGCGCATCGGACAGCGACATAAAAGCGGACGTGCCATTTCCGACGACAGAGGGGGAGGATGATAACGTGAAGGAGGAAGACACAGAGGAAGCGACGGGCGGGTTCGATGAGCCGACGGAACCACGCCGGTGGTTCTGTTCGCTATGTCCGTCGACGCTCCTTCATAGCGGCACGGAGTTGGACATCCACCGTCAGTGTCACGTGCACAACGACGATGGCAGCGTTTCTCTCAACTGCTACATATGTGGCTCCGACTGGCAGACGCACCGCTCGCACCGCTGGTACGTCATCAAGCGGCACCTACGGCTCGCGCACCGCGTCGACTTCCGGCTCGCGTGCGATCTGTGCGACGACGTCACGTTCGAGGACCACGAGTCGTTGAATCGGCACGTGCAGCGCGCGCACAAGCGCCGCTGTCGGTTCCGCGCGTGCAAGTTCTCGGCGACGTCGGCGCGAGACATCGAGACGCACGAGCGTTGCCATGACGACCGCGACCCGACGAAGTTCCGCTGCTATCTATGTGGCTATCGGCCGCGACCCAACAAGCGGCCGTGGTTCCTGCTGCACAGCCACCTGGTGGCCAGTCACCCCGGCGTCATCCGGGCACTCTACCAGTGCCGCTCATGCGACCGCGGCTACCAGGAGATGCAGAAGCTAGTGGCGCACGCGGCGTCCTGCGGCAAGACGAACAAGCTGACGTGCATCGTGTGCGCGCAGAAGATCCACCCGAAGGGAATGGTGTCGCACATGCGTTCCCACGTCGACAGGGAAGCGACGAGCGACGCCGCCCGTGCAGCGGCCGTCAAGACCGAAGAGAACGACTCGGACGAACACAAGGACGGCTCAACGGAAGGCCTACAGGACCCATCGAACGCGTACACGTGCAGCCGCCACCGCATCTCGTTCGCCAGCCAAGACGAACTGACGCAGCATTTCGTCGAGGTGCACTGGGGACTGACGAAAGACGGCGCCACTGGTCTTCCGGCGGGCGGCGTCGGCGAGAACCCGGTCAAGTGTCCGTTCTGCTACAAGAAGTTCGCGACGTGCGAGCGCTTCGACCTGCACGTGCAGTACGTGCACGCGCCCGACAAGATGGGCAACGCGCTGTGCACGACGTGCGGCAAGAAGTTCCTCAACGGCACGCGCCTGCGCAACCACGTGCGCGAGGTGCACGAGGGCAAGCGGCGCACGCGCGTGCCGCCGAGGCGCGGTCCGAACGGCGCGCCCGTCAAGTACCACATGTGCGACAAGTGCGTGTACTCGACGCCGATACTGCTGCGCCTGCGCAACCACTACATGTCGGAGCACGAGGGCGTGCACCCGTACGCGTGCGACCGCTGCGAGTACAAGACGAACGAGAAGTCGGACCTGCGCCGGCACAAGCTCAAGCACTACGGCTTGAAGCGCTACCGGTGCGACTACTGCCCGTACAAGACGGACACGCGCTGGGTGCTCGTCAAACACTGTCACAGCCAGCACGGCGTCGAGCTGCCACGGCGCAGTCGAGACACACTCGGCTGTCGCACGTCCAAGCGACGACTCAACAAGAAGTCGGCGCGACGACTCGAGGCGCTCGAGACCGTCGTGACGTCACTTCCGCAGGACGCCAGTCTCCTGCTGCCTGGTCACGCGGACGCCTTCCACGTGCTGCCGGCCGATCCGTCGGGGGAGACGTACCACGTGCTCGAGCAAGGCACCGGGAGCCACATCCAGATTCTGAACATGGACGAAGCTCTGCCCGGCTTCGATATCCAACACGGTCACGAGTTAGCCGCCGGCCAGCTGCCGCAGTACCGAGTGGTCCAGTCGACGTCACAGCCCGTCGTGGCGGCGCCGGATGTCGAGCAGGAGCTGCACGTGGTCACTTCCGGTGACGCGGTCGACCTGATGGACGATGGCTGTCAGCAGTACGAGGTCGTGTCGACCGGCGGCGAGCAGTTGGCGGCCGGCCAGCGCTTCCAGATCGTCACAGACGCCGACGGGGTCCAGCAGATCCAAGTAGTGATGGACGCCGAGGAGGACTTACTGAGCACCGACTACCAGGTTGTCAGCCTGCCGCAGGAGATGCACGGCTACGACGAGGAGTACCAACTCGTGCAGGGCATCGTGCCGTCCGTCGGCTCACAGGAGGTGATCATCGACTGCGGAGACACGGCGCAGGACGAGACCGAGACGGACGAGCAGGTCGTGTACGCCGTCGAACCGACGGAGACCGAGGCGTGCGGCACGGAGGCGGCCGAGTCGACACTGCTACTGCTCGCCGTGTCGCCAGACGAAGCTCAATAACATTCACATTGACGGATCTCAATAAATGTTGTCGTCAACACGCAGACTGGTTTGTTTGTAAATCCTGCTGGCTCACATGGTGGATTTATGGTTGTATCAAATACAAGTTATTTTTGCATTATTGGATGCAGTGTTTATAGCATATTAGTTATCATACCGTGGTTTGTCAGAAAACTTATGCAAACCATGTCGCTTTGTCCCTCTGGACAATTAATGATGGACAGGTAGCTAGGAATAAACGGACATATTTATAAGTCGCAAATGTATTACTAAGCACTTAACTAATTACATAAATCAATTGTAAGTAACATTTTCATAGGGGTATGCTTTATTTACATTGCAATGATCACACAACACGGTAGACTGCAAGGAAGTAAGAATGGAAACAGTAACTAATATGGTAAAGCAATGGATGCAAGGTACAAGAGGGTTGTTAACCTTCTGACTGCCACAATATAACAGCAAAATTAACTACATGCACAAATTAGTGCAACACAGTTCTACATGTAATTCAGATTTATTTTCAACATGTATCTTACAATGAATCATTCCCTCAATAAATCATAATCCCGCATGACAAACAGTATTAATATCCAAAGCACCACATCGTACAATATCACAAGCTATTATTCTATTAGTGCAAACAATTACGTTGCATAGTACTCATTCTCCGTGGACTTGCTTCACATAATTCATTTGATTAGTCAAGTCAACTGTTGGTCACTGAACACTCATGTGCACATCTATTATAGCAGCTTCGTGTTTATCATAGCAGCTTGTGAGGCTGAACACAAGACATGCACCAGCTGTGTGATGTCAAATTTAGTTGCAAACAAAGCGAATCGTTCTCAAACCATTACATGTTGAAAAGCAGAGTTACTTGTAAATAATAAAAAGTGAGTGTATCACAGTGATCAAACTTATCCAGCGTCTGCAATATTTTTCATACTTTCTTCCGTGTAGACTCGTACAAACTACTCCCAAAATGACAGTTTTCCTTGAATTAGCTTCACTTTTTCTCGCACAACCTTGTCCTATTTCTACAAGACTAGTTCACGCATACACAGTAATAAGCCAACCTGAAATAAGTACTGCTAATGTTACTGCCTATCGTTTCTGAGCAATTGATAACAAAGGTTTACAGACGGAAAACATAATATGTCCTTGAAGTAAATAATTCTGGGCCACTACTTTGGCCGGAGACGTGTTGACCATCCTAGCACGCTGTGGCAAAGTAACTGCCATGATATGGTAGCAGTGTCTAGACCGTGGGGTGGCGGAAATTCTCGCCAGCGTACTTTGCCTTGCTGCCCAACTCCTCCTCAATTCGCAGCAACTGGTTGTACTTGGAGAGACGCTCGCTGCGGCATGGCGCACCAGTCTTAATCTGTAATGTACAACACGTCTGATGTACATCGGCAATACATGTCTAGACACGGACCTATTCTGTACAACACCAATGCACAAGGAAGACTGGTGCCATTAGGTCCTGGCTCTATTCATGATATTTCATCTAACAAAACACCAGATGTGGAATTGATTATTCCTAGCACTCCATTGCATATTTGATATCTGCATTAGCACTAAAAAGCATTAGATCTGTGTCACATGAATTTCCACACATTAACATGTTGTTGCATGATGACATGAGCATGTGACCTATTTCTAGGAAACACTGAAACAACAACGCAATTTACAACCATTCTAGCGTGACAGGCTGCCTTTTTTCGGAAGCGAGATTGTGGAAATGCCCCCTAAGATTTAACCAGTGGGGGTGGGACCTCAATGATCGCAATTTTCAAAGGTTTTACTCTGGGTGACTGCCTTTCCCCCAGGCATCACTGGGTGACTTAGCTAGTGATTACATGTTACTAATGACTATTACGACATGCACGGTTCTGATACACATTAGCAGAAATAAACGGACAAGCAGTCTGACCTGGCCAGTGCAGAGGCCGACGACGAGGTCCGCGATGAAGTTGTCCTCAGTCTCTCCGCTACGATGCGACACCATCACCCCCCAGCCAGCAGCCTGTGCCATCTTGCATGCCTGGATCGACTCTGACACTGAGCCGATCTGGTTCACCTTCAGCAGCAGTGCATTGCAGGCCTTGCGGTCAATCGCCTCCTTCACCTTCTTTGGGTTCGTCACAGTCAAATCGTCTCTGTAATAAATAGTCATGTCAAATACTTTACTGCAGTCAAGCAAATATAACACATTTTTCATTTGCTTGCTAATACACTTACTAATTTACACATTTGATACAAGCAAAAACAGCTTCCTCCAGAAGAGATAATTTGGCAGCAACTCTTGCGATCAGCTTAATAGTTGGGACAGAAATAAGGCAAACAATTTCTTTCTTTGCTGTTACGTATCAGGTATTGATTGCCCTGTACATAGACAGACAGGAGAGTTTCATGGTATTTGCACCAGACTTTTTCTACGGATGCTCCAATCTAAAACTGTCCACTGTTCATTTTGGGATGATTTATCGATCATACTTGGACTGTCCACACTGTTTAGTAGTAGGGTGAATTAAACCAATAGCGCGTGGATCCTCCCTTGGATTATGAAATAGCTATAAATATCATTTACAGGATGTAAAACTGTTGATGTAATAGTAGGCAAATATACAGGATGCATCGACCTGCTAACCCGTCTACAGTTAGGTCACTTCATACATCTCTTGCAGTACTATTTACAATTCTTATTCGTAACTATAACCTTGTAAGTACCAACCAAGTACATCTGTGTGTAGTTACTTGGAGTAATAAACACCAGCAGGAAGCTACATGTTGCCAGCACTGACAGACTCACCCAACGAGCTGGATCTTGAGTCCACCACACATCTTGGTCCACGCATCCCAGTCGTCCTGGTCAAATGCATCCTCAATCGACACGACTGGATACTTGCTCACAAACCCTTCGTAGATCTTCAGCAGTTGGTCGGAACTCAGCTGAAACATAACAGGTTCACCCTTCACAACTCCCACTTTGTCTTTGTTTATGTCTAGATGAGAACATCTGTCTTGTTCACAAATGATGCAGTCCTCGGTGCCCGAGACTGCCCTACATCTTCTGATCCAAGGGGTAAGGATTTCATCTGGCTACACACGCTGACTGTGGCTGTCCATCAAATAGTTTAGTACTTACGGTCTAAAACACTGAATTTATCTTACAAAGCTTGCACAATTTCTATGTGTCAACAGAATAACAGAAAAAGAATAAGCCAATAAGCCATAGCCACCTACGATTGTGATGTGTGACAAAGTCAAATTTTGAGTGAACTCATATGATTACATGTTACATGCAAACTTCAAATGTGTTTTGCTCAGTTTGAATGTTTGTGCCCCAGTCATGTTCATTATTGAATAACTTTGTCTGTTAGTCAGCTAGGTCCATGATGCACGCACAATTAGAAAGCTTAATATATCTTCTTTCCAAAGGTGTGCCTAACTGTACTTTTATTTCTTTACATGCAACTCATTTCTTTAGGACTCGACAGATATAGAATGTTGATTTCACAATTTCTGTCTGTACCAATCCACTAGTTACAGCAATGGTAGCGTTCCTCTGAGTTTGCCGGGACTGAAGCGTAAAGCTAAGGGCTTTTAGAGCTATTCAACTTAATGAGATCCTGTTCATAGTTCTGCACTAACTTACATAGTCGGCTGGCTTTGAGTTGGGGTTCTTGAAGTCGAGATCGTACTTCTTGTCCTTGCAGAACTCTGATGCAGCAACGTCCATGCCGATCTTGATCTTGCCCGTATACCCGGCCTTCTCTATGGCAGTCTTCAGCAGGTCTAGACCTGCAACCACACACCGCTGACATGTAGGACTGGCAGATGATGATGACAGTGTACTGTGTGATGTCACTAGACATGTCACAATGCAACACTACCATGTAGGACTAGTACATGACCACTGCAGTCTGCTGCGTGATGTCACGTCACATTTCACCAGTCACAGTTTATGCACAACTTTGTTTTTGATTCTGACATACAAATAGCTTGGGGGAAATCCTGGTGTGTATTTCAAAAGTATGGCCTCTATTTAAATGTTCACTCGGTCTCACTTCAAATCCACTATGTAAAAAATAAAACCTGTCAAGTATCCATCATGACATGCTGGCTTGAATTAATTCTGGAAACAGAATCAATTCAACTGATTCTCAAAATTGGAATCTTCACGTGAACATGTGAAACAGTATTTCCATGCTGATGTTGTTAGGTTCATTGTTTCCTCCAACCTCAGGTCACCAACAGATACAGTGGCTTAAAACCGGCTGCGGCAAGTTACCAGACGAGATGAGCAAAAACTTCTTTCAGGGGTCGACAATAGCGCTGGCCCGCCGCGTGTTTTTAGGGTATTGGGCAACCAGTTTTCATATTTTACTGGCCCGACACAATGGAATTATTCACCATTGTTTTAGAGTTTCCCTCAATTGTCACTCCCTACGCAACAATTAAACATAATCTCTGACAGCCGAATCCATGGATTCGCGTTATCAGTCGAAACTAGTCACCATCTTGTTACGAATTGCAAGTTCTCCATAATTTCGCATGGTGTCGCTACTGGCAACGCGAGGTGGACACCTCCCTAGTGAATTAGCTAAGATAATGCTTCGGATTTTGTAGTAATAGCCGAGTGGTACCTAAATAAAAAGTTGTCATTGAATTTCGCATTCTCCTTTATTATTGTTGTTATCCTAATGTGTAAAACGATTAGATTAAAAATGTTGCGCATGTAACGACGACCCCTTGTGGATTTCTTGTGAACTTGTAATAAATAATAGTATTAGTAACGAAATAATGATATTGAAAAAGTCATAGACTATAATCATAGGCTAAGTAATAACTCACATAAAACATAGCCATGTTGTAGCTGAATTTCCTAACTTGTTTATTCCAAAATATATCCATTCCAATAAGTAAAACATCAAGTTGTCACAGGATTTGGCCATGCTGCAAATGCCACAAACGGCAACGATCTGTCGTCTGCAGCAAATACTCCTATGCACGACACTGTCGCCTTCCATTTCTTTCTCTGATTAAAATAAATTCACACCTTGCGGCAAAAATGTATAACGTTTGGCAGCGACACGATTCACACCAATGTCGTTACTCTAGTTAGGCGCCATGGAATTATCCAGGTCACTGTGTGTGAACGCCAAATAAGGAGACAGTCGGTTGAATAGAGCGCGCATTTATTTTGATTTCCCGTATATACAGGTCAAAGGGCGGTGAAGCCGCCTATGCAAGCAGTTAGTGGACAGTTTGGCAGTTCTATTCGTACCACATAACATGGCGAACAGTGAAAGTACGGTGGCATTACTAGTCTAAGATCTAAACATCGCGTATTTTCGAACACATCCTGCATCTTCAAAATTAAAACGGATTTCACAATCAATAGGGGCTCATTTTGTATTGGGAAAAAATTCACTTAGAGGTATGTAATTAATATAAAAGTGAACTTTATTGATATAATACATACAAAATGTCAAAAGAATTAGAAAACGTCAAAAACACGTTTTTGATTATTTGTTAAAAATGTCTATTTTAATTTGCCATGTCTATTTTAATGTCCTAAATATAAACAAATATATTTCATTGTACAATGTACCTGTTTTGATCAGAATAAATGTGTATTCCTGCCAAAAGGTTCAGGCTAGTAACTTTTTTGGGGGGCCACTAACTTTTAAAATCCACTGCCCGCCCTTTTGAATACAAAATATTATTATCGACCCGTTCTTTTACAACAAAAACTGTCTACACAAGTCAGTGCGGACCTCTGTCCCCTCAATCAACGGTCTATCAGTTTATCCACTGTGCCATCATGCTTCATGCGTATAAACAAACCAGGTTTTACCTTCTTCATTGTTCTGGATGTTGGGAGCAAAACCACCCTCATCTCCTACGTTGCATGCTGAAAAAATCAATCAAGTCTGTTAATAAAACACTTCCTGAGGTGAAGAAGAACGTCAAAATTTATTAGTATTATTACCTCAGCATACAAGCAACAGGCGGTGGAAATGTCAAGGAGCCGAGGTAGAAAGGCAAGGTTATAAAGGTACGTCTTTAAATGATGGCAGAATTGTTTAACAGTTTCAACTGATCTAACGCAAAGCCAGGGCATATTCAACAACAGATCTGCTGTGTTAGAGAACTTCTGAAACAACTTGTGTCAGAGAATTGAGCAGTACTTACTTAGATAAATGAGAAAGACAATATAAGTGAAGAACTTACCATCCTGCCCGTACTTGCCCTTGATGACACTCTTGAGGTGGTGATACACCTCAGAGCCCATGCGCATTGCCTCGGTGAAGCTGGTTGCTCCTGTAGATAAATAACACATCTTCAACATGGTGGACATGGTCACACACACATGGCATCTTCCTTGGCTCCTCACTCACCGTCTTCATCCATTTATTGATTTCAAACCTCTTGTGGCCAGAATGCCCAGATCAACTTAATCCCGTTCACAGCGAGAAGGCGCGAATACATCCAAATAGGGGGCAACACAACGTCACACAATAAAGAAATCGTTTGGCAGTCAACAGATAACAATACTTGCAAATGACCCAAACCTGCCAAACATTGTAGTTTGAGCATCCAACACGGCATTGAACAACAGCCAGCAGATGACTAGTTTCCCACAAACTGGTGCAACTTCATATGAAAGCAGTGCATTTTAGTGCAAGATGATATCGGCAACATACCATGCCACTCAGTTGCATTCTATTCTTAGAAGTACTTCACCGAGTACTAGGCCGAATGAGTGTAGCAATGGTATATCATGTCGCACACAATGCCAAGTCCATGTGCTTAGAGCACTTGAAAATGTGTTTCTTCACTGTTCAAAAAGTGATGACATTTGATCATGAATCGACCCGACTCCAAAAAAATTGCATTCTCGATCTTTAGAGCTGTAAAACATGAAGTGCCAAGTAATATAATATCCAACAAACAGCACTGAAATGCTAACATTTAAAACGGCACTACTTGCGAGAAAGCCCCACCTGTTGGCAGAAGCATGAACTCCTGCATGGCGAGCTTGTTGCCAGCGTGACTGCCACCGTTGATGACGTTGAAGGCTGGCACTGGCATGATGACACCTTTGTTTCCGGCCAGGTCAGCAATGTGCTGGTACAGTGGTACACCCTACACAAGGTCACAGGTCAGACACTGACTACCAACACAACATTATGTGCTGACAAACTCAAACAATTTCAATCAGTAAATAGTACATATAGGCTGTAAACTTTGACATATGTACTCAATAATAACATAAGTAGTAAGTTAAAATTAATAAGTAACGATTATTTTTTAATTTAACATTTCTAACAGTAAGTAGAATTAAAAACCTATGAACACCATTCAATATAAACCTGGTTTCAGTACAGACAAGCCATTTGGTGTGACTGCCGGTTGAACTCGAGTAATCTATGACCATTCCTCTTATAAGGTTATATTTAAGCAAAAAATGACCTGGATCACTTATATTATATTATACACTTATTTATTGGCATTATTGTTATGTAATTATTATAATTTTTAACCGTTTTATCTATTTATTAATATTTAACTATTTATTAATAATAATAATTGTACCTATACCGTCATTTATCAGTATCATTGTAATGTAATTATACACTAGATTTATTATGTATTTTTATGATTAATACGTCATTTATTTAGTTATTTAAAAGTATTACGCTATTTAATACTGTATTAATTTTAGTTATTTATATACCTATACATATTTTTTTACATTTATTTTAAAACATTAGTATTTGTCTTCTTGTATACATATCTTTTTTATGTATTTTAAATAATATGTTGTGAAGCGCCACGAATGATTATGGATGTAGCGCTATACCAAATAAATGTATTATTATTATTATATACTGTCCTGTGATAGACATGAGAGTTCTTGGGCGGGTGAGACTATATGATGTGTGGCAGGCAGCCTTACCTTCTTGGCCGCCCCAGCCTTGCACACTGCCAGCGACACTCCAAGGATGGCGTTCGCTCCCAGCTTGGCTGCGACAGACAGGTAAATCATTTGTCTTATACATAGTCCGTCAGACTTCTGTGTATCTTAGCACAGTTAACTGTTCATAGAAGCTCAACATTTTATTTCATCTGTTGAATTTGTACTGTCTTGCTATATCTTGTTACTCTTCTTGTTTGAGAAACTTGTTTGACATTCTAGCGTGTACGTACACTTTTACCAATCTCATCTGGCGGTACCTACATTTGTTCTCTGTGCCGTCCAAGTCCAGCATGATCTTGTCAATGGCCTTCTGGTCAGCCACGTCCAGTGTCTGACAAAAAACAAATACACACATCATTATGTACATGTCTGTATTACATATCATATGACACGTAAGTGACCTAACTAGTGTCTTAACTCATCTACTTTCTGCTATTATAACAGACCCCTGTAGGGTGTCAACATTTCTGTCATACATACATGCCCGATCACGAAACTAATGTTGGCTATTGGTGTAATTTTCACAAGTGATTATCAGTTTAACAAAGTGAATTCATGCTCAACTGTTTGTGGGAAATTGTTCTATAAAGGCATCACTAATGCGATTCGATGGCAGTCAAAAAATTGTTTTATGGAAATGTACACAACTATTCCCAGGTGTTCTTAATAACAACCACAGGAAACTTATCTACTTCACACAACCTTCCAACAGGGCTGTATAACAATTATGTGTTATGAGAACTGTGCAGATTGTAGACATCACTGATGCGGCATTTGAAAGACCCCACAAACACGATACACCAATACCACAATGCTTACCTTGCCAACAAGTGCAGGGGCAATCAGTTTGTTGACATTGCTGACGGCCTTGAGCACACCTACACCACAAAAAGATGACTTTCACGCCAATGTTCAGCTAACAGCAAAAGTCACTTTTATTTATAAAATCCTTTGACACATCAAGCATAAATTATATATAATTGAATATGTTGGTCATTCATGTGCATTTCAATAAACTACATTAAAAATGGACCAACAGGCCCTGCAGTCCTTTGGACCATACATAGTGAGTTTGTAATTACGAATGAAATGTGATTTGGTGAATCATACTCACTACCTAGTCTCTATACCATAATCCCCAAACTGGCAAGTTCTCTGGTTATTCATTAGATTGCCCTAATATATGCCCTAGAAAAATAGACCCGGAACGGTTTCTGAGATAGGAGCTAATGGCAGATGGCACATGCACGCAGAGTGATGGCAGAAGTATGTTGGACCTTCAGCCCAAAGGACTAAATTCTTTCACTGTTGTCCGTTCAATAACTTATATTTGTAAGTTACAAATGGAGTGCATAATTGTCATGTTTAATGATCCATGTCATCAATCTGTTAGAAGTCTATTAGAAACTGACGTCAACTGTAGTATACCTTTGCCGTGATATTCAGCCTTGATGTTGTCTCGCAGTTCGAGAGCCTCATAGATGCCAGTTGAGGCACCACTTGGTACAGCTGCTCTGAACATACCTGCAACATCAGTAGAATCTATGTATATAGTACTATATACATGTACACGTGCCAATTTAAAAACTATGTTTGAATTTACAGCATCTCGTCACAAATACATTTGGCTGAAGATAAACTGGGAAGATCCATATTTAATTTAACAAGTAAACAGATTAACAGTTACCAGGTACATAAAATACGGTAACAACTAACAAGGGATCATTTAAGTGTAACTACAGTGAAGTGAAAAGGTCTACTTACCTCTTTCTGTAATGGAAATAATAGTTGCCTTCAGTTTGTCACTCCATGGATGTAAGCTAGTCGTTATTATTATTATAGAACATTATACTACATATTTGACAACAAAATGTCAAAATAACCAACTTTTTGTTACTAACTAATGCAGACCAAATTAAATGTACATCTATTGCTATATCACCGAATAAACCTGGTTCATCTGAAGCAAAGAAGGACATCTGCTGAATTATAACAATCAAGAAAACAAACCATTGGCTGTGGTGAGGTCCACCTCGACTGTGGGGTTGCCACGGCTGTCGAAGATCTGCCTAGCGTGGATTGCCTTGATTGACATGGTGATGGTGTGGTACCTGAAGACAATAACAAAATGGCAATTACCAATGAGCCCGTAGCTGGTGACTTCGTACTAACAGTATCAGGTATACCCAGTATCATTCCTGGTAGATCTGACAAAGCAAGATTGTGACTTGTGAGATGAGTGCTTGGACGCTTATCAGTGCCACGCACAGATCCAATGCTTGGCTTGCTGCTCCGAGCACCAGCAAGAAGCTATGTGCATACGCAGTCAGTGCTCGGATCTTGGCTCTAGCACTGACACACCCAGTTCCGATGCGTGGCTACATAACAACAACCACATAAAAACATGATAACAATTACGAGGTTGTTTAAACCACGTGTATTTTACTGCAAACCACCACAATGAATACAAAGAAAAGATGTCTATCTCAACTATCCGTGGGTACAGCACTTGTTCTACTAGTCTAGCTAGGTTACGAGCCAAGCCAAAAGCCAAGGTTACGAGCTAAGCCAAAGCGAGCCTTGACAAACCAGATAAAAAACATATGAAAAAAATACATCAATAGAGAACTGCAACATCAGAAAATAAATCTTGAGACGGTCTCAATGCTCAGTTCTGGGCAACTACTGACCGGTCTTGAGGTAAGATCTTGAGGTAAGATCCTGACACTGCTGTGTAGTAGCCCTCGCCAGTGCCAGGGGCCACGCCAAGCTCCGTCAAAAATCAATCCATTATACGTAATACATTTATGTAATACATAAAATGTTACGACACCCGGTGCATTAATTAAACATAATGCTGGTTTCACGAAAGCACTGGCGTGTCATTGTTATTTTACCTTATTAAAACAAAAAATATCAAAGAAAAATAGCCGGCTAATGGCTGGTATTGGGGAGCCCCGAACGATGGCCTTTCAAGGTCGTTTCAAGTCCTCGTCGTCGAGGTGCCAAACGCAAGTATTTTCTGCAAAATTCTGCAGAAAGGAGATATGAGCAAGTTTCAACAGCCCATGACATCTATACATATATAACCTAGTTTCGATATTAAATAACTACATCGTATAAAATGTGCATATTCTTGCTAAAATCCCACCTGAAACTGGAGTTTGATTTAACACGACCGGCCTTGACCCAAGACAATAATAACGCAGCAATATGACGACGATACTAAAAATATTGGAGATAAAAATATTTTTGTATGATGCTTATTGTTGTATTCTTAGCATCAATGCCATATTATTTTTTTAAGAATTTAGAATAACATAAAATTACGTGTTTATGTGGTCCTGTTGCTATACCGTACATTGTGTATAATAAGCAACGGCGTTGTAAAATACCCTCCCATTTAATAACAACTACTTTTAATTGACTCACCAAAATCTCTTGCTCAAATATTGGGGAGGCTGCAAAATCCACATTATTTTCAAGGCTAATCACACAATATTGGGGTTACAACTCTTATAAACTCACTCACGTGTATGTTTATAAGGTTACCACATTATATTTAATGTTTATGTGGACATTTGTATGACAGTCTGAAATAAAGGAATTGAATTAAATTTAATATGGTGCATAACATACCATCGCACATAATAACAACTATTGAGACTCACAAAAATCTTTTATCTATTCCTAACTTGCTCATATATTTGAGAGACTGCATAATCCACATTCTTTTCAAGTCCAATCACGCAATATTGGGGTCACAACTCTTATAAACTCACTCACATGTACGTTTATAAGGTTACCACATTATATTTAATGTTTATATGGACATCTGTATGACAATTTGAATTAAAGATATTGAATTGAATATTCTGCAGACTGCATATTGTACAGACAAGTGCGGTAGCACGTACACCAACACATTCAATGGTGCTAATTAATTTACACCATCCTCTATGACACATCAATTGTACCGTACAACTAAAACCTGTGAAGAAAAAAATGTGTGTAGGCCTGTATAGGTTTATATGTATGTATATCCCATAATTTATTTCTAATTTTAATAAGTGGCGCTTGATTTTTCAATGATAATGATTCATATACCGAAATATATAATTATAGCAATCATTATAATCACACCCGCCCCCGCCCCGTCTTTCAATGTTATGATACGAAA
>JAODUO010000518.1:35000-65000 GCA_025642075.2 Ridgeia piscesae
ATTTCCACTTTATGTCAGATTATGTCACTTCTTTTGCATGTACACTGTACTGTGGTTACAATTTCACACGCTGAATGTGACCGTTTTGTACAGTTTCATGACAGGATATAAATTATATAATATATATATATATATATATATATAATATTATTATTATATATATATATATATATTATATATATATATATATATATATATATATATATATATATATATATATATATTATATATATATATATATATATATATATATATATATATATATATATATATATATTATGTATATATATTGTGTGTGTGTGTGTGTGTGTGTGTGTGTGTGTGTGTGTGTGTGTGCGCGTGTGTGTTTTGTACTGATGCAGTGCAAGTAAATTGTAACTGGTTTTGTGAACTGTAGTTGGGTATGAGTTAATTAATCTTATATCCACCCAACATTAGCTTTTATAGGTCTACAACAATGCCACTGTTGTCTGTGTCTACTGTTCTTGCCCTACATTATGTCAATCAGACAACAATTCATAGTTCAAGTCTGTTTTTGTTACATACATGTGCATACTGCATATAACTAAACCCTTACTAAGTTCACAGTTGTTTAGTATTCAGTTCAAATAATTACATAGATTTTCACTTGGTTAGCAACATGTAATTTGATTTTCACACCAGTGGAAGACACAGTAAGTGGGGGCTGAGAAAGGGCTTATGTGGTTTCATAAAAGGATAATTATTGAATGGGGTCAGTGACTCAGTATGGTTGGGCAGCCTGCATTCCAGGAAGTAGACAGGGCAAAGTCAGGGTAGGGATGACTAGCTCAATGGGGCAAAGTAGGATCGGATGATTAACTAGTCATGATCACGAGGTCATGTTCAGTCATATAAGCCAACTCATTACAATCATCAGTCACTTGTTATACAGTGTGTAGTACCATTTATGGAGTTATGGTACACCATTACCAGCACTGCTTGTTGGCCATTGAAAGATGAAATGAATCGAAAAGCAAACTTGGAAGAAGAAATTAAATTGGTAGTTTGAGAGTATGTTGCAAAATTGCTTGATTAAGAATGCAAACAATATACGTAAAATAATTTTGACAATTTATTTTCAGAAACCAAGTAAATAATTATGTGTTATTGCACTTATTGGCAGTGTTGTAATTAATTGCCATTATTAATGGTAATTACTTACAACTGCATAATTATGTTTTTATTACATCATAACAATATAAAGACATTATAACTGTAATTAATTAACTATAGTAGAAAAAATACAGTATTAATTAATAATTTTTTTATTGGTTTCAAGGTTTGTAATTGATTTTTTTAATGAAACTATACATTGTAAGTGTAAGTGACATTTATCATTTGACCCAAACCTGGTCTGTGGTGTCAGCTGTGCAAGGCAGATAATTTATATTATCTTTTTAGATTACAGACTGGTTTACAACATTCTGTTGCCAAACATCTGTGCCATGTTATTATCGGAACTTCTGTGATAGTGCAGATGAAATATTGATGTGCATCATGTGCCATGAAATGGGAGTTTACTGTACAGGCCATTATCAACAAGACGATGCAATTGTACCATTGCAGCTGGGCATTTCTGCCTTTCTGCTTATAATTGGCTAACTTTACACATAACAGCAGAAAGCGCAGCACGGCGGCATACATTGACATAAAACATTTGCGGTGTGGACATTGCACATTTGCACAATTATATTTGTTCATGTGCAAATTAATTATATAACAAACCAAATATCTATAATATTATAATATATATATATATATATATATATATATATATATATATATATATATATATATAAAATAGTGTGTGTGATTATATACAATTGTTAATTGTTATATCCTGTCACGGTTTCCTTATATTACAATCAAAATTATGCATCAGACCTCGATCCGCCAAACTTTACCCTTTTCCAACAATGTTGATAACAGTTAAATATATGACAACTTTCTCTTTCGTTTTTGTCATAAGGATAATCTGAAATCAGAATTCCAACAAATATATGACAAAAAGCACATATTCAGGCACATATTCAGACATTTGACAGAGTTTGCTGAGCAACCTGGATACATCAATTCCAATAGGAAATTATTAAATATCATTATATATTATGATAATGACGCTGTCAAATTTATAGCTTTGTGTGCATGCGTGCATTTGTGTATATATGAATGCGTGTATGAATGTATATGAATGTGTGTGTCAGTGTGTGTGGCGTATGTGTGTGTGTGTGTGTGTTTGTGTGGCGTGTGTGTGTGCATGTGTGTGTGTGTGTGTGTGTGTGTGTATGTGTGGCGTGTGTGTGTGTGTGGCGTGTGTGTGTGTGTGTGTGTGTGAATGTGTGGCATGTGTATGTGTGTGGCGTGTGTGTGGCGTGTGTGCATGTGTGTTGTGCTGTGTGTGTGTGTGTGTGTGTGTGTGTGTGTGTGTGTGATGTGGCGTGTGTGTGTGTGTGTGTGTGTGTGTGTGTGTGTGTGTGTGTGTGTGTGTGTGTGTGTGTGTGTGTGTGTGTGTGTGTGTGAATGTGTCTGTGTGGTGTGTGTGTGGCTTGTGTGTGGTGTATGTGTCAGTGTGTGTGTGAGTGTATGGGTGTGGGTGTGTGTGTTGGTATGTGTAAGAGAGAGTGTGTGTGCGTGCGTGCATGCATGCGTGCGTGCGTGCGTGTGTGTGCATGCGTGCGTGTAATAACTGTGCATGCATTCCAGGAAACTAAATGTTGTGATGTGACCATTTAGTGCTGAGTGAGTAGTGTAATGTTGAGCTAGCAAGGTGATCCCTGTTGTGGGATGGCTGCAAACTTGTAGATTACATGTAATCTCCCCACTCAGACCTGTCACCAACCTGCAGGCTTTGGCTGGCAGATACCTGGCAGATAATGTACATAATGCACGCCACATGTCTAGGTTGTGGCCAGATGATTCTGCAACACTACCATCAAGTTATCCTTTATGGTCACTCAAGACTGCAGCCTGCAAGTGTAACCCAGACACTCATTAGTGTCTAGTAGTGTCTACTGTCTACCTTCAGCTGGTAGGACAAGAGTTCACTGCATGAATTGAAGGCTCATGCAGTTACACAATTAAGACACATGGATAAGAGCTCATGATGTGCCAATAGCAATGCAAGGTGATATTAATGAAATTGTGGCTTTTCGGTTTTTGTCCGTGGATTTTGACATGTTGAATTGTAAATAAAATTTGGATTTAATTTATACTTATTACTACCTACTAATGTCCTACTTCATGTCATTTCTTAGTTTTGAATTCACTTTGGTTTCTTCAGATAATACTCACCAACATGTGTATCAGTGTGAATATATATTTGTGTTCTTTATATTGATATAACTGTCCATGGTAGAAGGCAGCAGGGTGGACCTGCCTCCAGTGGACAGTGGGCAGTGGTCACAAAGGATGTTAAATGAGATAAAGACAAACACCAACTTGTGAGCTGATTATTGGTGCCTGGGTCACTATCATGGATGGACATTCCAGTGAGCCCTGTGGTCAGTTTGTTGACTTCTGTCTCCCTGTGTGACAAGTGTCTAACAACTTGGCTTTGATGTTCCAAGTAGTTGAGACAGTAAGCATGGCAGTGGTCAGTGGAATGTGTCACAGTTATTTGCCAGGAACATAATTTCTCAGACAAGGAATTGTCACAAATAGCACAGTTGCCCTTTGGATATGTCATGAGAGTATTTCTTGGATTGTCTTTGTAAGGGACTGAAATACTGTGGTTGTTAAAATAAATTTCAATGTTTGAGTGTCTACTGTCTGTATAACAATAACAGTAATACACCTCTACCAAAAAGCCTAATAGATTACTAGGTTTTTTTGTAAAGGTTTTGATTCAGCTTCAGTGTAAATAAATGTCATTTAAAATATAAATATGAGACAAACTGTTTTTGTATCTCATAGTCACAGGCTAGATCAATGTACTTTGTGTGATTATTATTAGCACAATAGCAGAGTATGTTATCTATTTGTAGGTTTGTATCACCAGTTTAATCACTGATTTATCGCTGAGTAAACACATATATTGATAATCTGGCAAACCATCAGGAATTCAACAATTCCAGCAATGCAGATAGACTGCATGTTGATTTTCCATGTGGTCGTTACTTGATATGACCTCATGACCACACTAAAAACTGTTCTCAATCCAGGGGATTAGTGGTTCTGAAATGTTTACTCCAGTGGCTGATATCACGAACAGTGGCTCTAACACAGTCCAGACTGACAGGCGGGGGTCATTATTGTGTCCAAGTATGTTTTTTCCAAGTATTTTACTATATGGAATCCTGGCAGGTCCATGATTTAGTATTTCTCCTGTTTCGTTGATCTTCAGTCTGTGTTGGGTTCAGTTGGTTTACCTCTTTTCGCAACCATGTTGGTAGAATTTATTGAATTTTGTCCATTCTCACAAATCTTGTGGCTGTTGGTTCCGTTAGAAAGAGTTTGTTCACCAGTAAGACCAGGTAATACACAAGTGTACAGATCATAACCCAAGGCCCAAAGGAAGACTTGCTAGAATAACTGTCAACAACTCAACATATGTTTTTTTTTTATGGACCAAATGTTATGTATCGGTAAATACAAATGGGAATCAATTGTACGAACCTGATAGAGCGAATTCCTGAAATGTCAACAATTCTCTTGATGCCATTAGTACAGAAACATGTTTATGCCAATATCAGATGGCATTATATACGTACACTGTAGTGGTATTATTACATGACTTGCCCAAAATACAATACTAAGAATGAAATGTGGTATGGTTCCCTCCAATCACTAAATTTCCCGAAATTCCCTGAGATAGACCAAGAATTTTCCGAAATGTTCCAATTGTTTCTGGTGCCCCATTACCTGGTCTGTCTACAAACACACATTTTTTAATGTTCTGAATTTTTTTAAAGGGATACTCCAATCAGTGAGAGATTCACACCATTTACTTACATCTGTATAATATATTGGTTGTGTATAGTAATTGTGCACAAAGATCATTAATAAACAATTAATTATAGTATAATTGTATCAGAAACACTCCACGTTGGAATCAGGGCGCTGCCATCTTAAGACTTATGCGCCAGTGATGTAAACTGCGTACGTCACTGGCGCATGCACGTTCGAAAATCCTATGTCCGTCCAATAGTATTTGATGTATCCAGTACATCGCGGATTGCTTATGTCACAATCACAATTATTAGCAAAGATTCCGCCAATCCTTGTCTTTTTCAACAAAGCGCCAGTGACGTAAACGATTTGGCTTACGTCACTGGTGCATAAGTCTCAAGATGGCAGCGCCTTGAATCTAAGATAGCATGTTTTTGATACATTAAACTTTAACTAATTGTTTATTAACGATCTTTGTTCACAGTTACTAGGCACAACCAATATAGTATACATATGTAACTTAATACTATGAACCTCTCACTGACTGGAGTATCCCTTTAAGGGAAACAAACGTCATAAGGTAAATGCAAAACTTGGGTGTCATTCATTTGTATTCTCAGAAGGAAAAATGTTTTTGCTGCTCTAGTACATTAGGACTGCATCTGTACAACAACCATGAATGATAATATTGCAACCCAGCTGGCAGATATTAATTATAAGTACATTAGAGCAACAACAGTTTATTCCCCAGAGTGTTATAAACAGCATGTTGTGATCTCAGTGGGGTGATGTGTTAGATAAGTAAATCTGTTCAGAGCTTCTTATCAGCCATCTGGTAATCTGAGGCTCCAGCTTATCCCATCTCACATACTGTGTGGAGGGTGTAGAGGGGTGGGGAACTAATTTTGTATCCAGTATCTGCCTCTGGCTAATCACCTGGCTATACTTATTAGAGAAAGTCATTTCATACATGGCATTGAGACTGACAGCTAGGTCATGCCAAAGAAGGAACAAAACACTAGATTGAGTGAACTGATTATTATGATATCTTCAAGTTAATAATTCAACTTACTCCCCATTTTTTAAATCACAAAAATCATTTTCATTCATCATTTACTGTTATTTAGATCTAAGCCTGTTTATCAGAGAGGCAAATATGCTAACATGTGTTCAGGGAAAACTGAATTACGAAAGGTGCTGTCACCTGGTGTCCCTCCAGAGAACTGTGACACTACCACCTGATGTCCCATTGTGAAACTGGGTTGCTGCCACCTGGTGTCCAATTTCAGGAACTGGTTCTCAGTCATATTTCTGGCAGCTGTGTCACATGGACATGTGAGATAGGATACACGCGTACTGATAAACTATCATAGTTATTTTAGGACAACTTACAATCTAGAATTGTTTTTTAATCACAGCCAATTCTCAGAATGTGTGACTATGTCATTGTCCAAATTTGGGTGATTTCTCTAACAAGTTTACATATCCATTCATAAAGTAAAAAGACACCTGTGCATGTTGTATTTTATAACACGTGGTGGTGAGACATAATGACAGGCATTGAGCCATTGACAGCACTTGCTCGCATCCATAAATATTGGGACAGTGAATCTGCAATTTATTTTGTTTGCACCTACAGTTTTTAGCTAGCTGATAATTTAATTACTTTAAGTGTCCAGTTACATACGGTCATTATGGTAAACCATTTTAACTAACGTCATCTATAGGCTTCTGTTTAGAAATAATTTATAGTAAGACTAATGGGGTAATTGGTGTCTGTGGTCCGTGTTCAACGATACAGACTTTACGTTTGCTCCTCAATGAATACACGTATAACATAAATGAATAATGATCCAGTGCTACCCAGCCCCAGGTAATGAATGATGTTGTGTGTGGCACTGTACTAGGTAATTGCGGACATTTAATTTTCTGAAAGTCATCTTCTTTGCTGATGTTCATTTTTTGAATTATTCATAACCCCAGACAAATGCAAGCAGTGTTGTGTTGGAGGAGGGTTCTTGCATGAGATAGTAACAGGGCAACAGTACCAGCATTGTGTGGTTTCACCTCTGTGGTTAGCAGACTGGTTTACCTACCTGCTAGATACCTGGGCGCTTTGCAGTCGTGGCAGCCAATGGGGAGAGTTTTTATGGCTGCCACTGGCTTAGAGGGCCTGGCACCAATGCCCTAGATATTTCTCTCAGGTTAGACCAAATAAATCTTTAGAAATCCATCGACCTTATAAAAACTGACTGGCTAATAGTAATGGGCGTACAGAATCAGATCGTTGTATACCTTCGATTAAAATGCAGTGTTTTGCATTGAAAGTTTGTATGCCATTTTAGACGAGTGAAATGGAAAGCTGGGGAACCTCAACCTGGGGGGCATTGTTTTTATCTGTTTGGGGCCTTGACCTAGATCTTTGACAACCTCTGCAGTAAAAATTTGGTAAGTTTTGATTTATTTTGATTGTAATGTATCGGTGTGTTTGTTTCTGTTTTGTAATTGGCAAATCCCAGCTGGGTGTCGTGTCGATCACTTTGGATGTTCTATGAGCATTGTGCATGGCCTAGCAGTTCTTTGAATTTTGGGGCGTCCTCTGAATTTACCAGTGATGCTTCTAGAATGTTCCATACAGTTAATGTGCAAGGGGAAAAAGATGTTCAGCACTCTTCAGTGAACTTAGCACAAAGTTAACGTCATATACACTAACACAGACTTATGTAGGTGAAGATATATTATTTTTGAAGATTTTTAATTAATGCACTGAAGTTATGTGGTCAAGACATGTGCCAGAATGATAAAAAAATTACGTTACCAGAATTTCAGAGATTTTGTTATTACTTGTGATTTAGTTGTTACAACTGTTAGTGATACAAAACACTTCAGAGTTAGAGTTGAGGAGTGTTAGGATGCAGCTGTTGGGCTCCTAAATTGGAGTAGTTAGGAGGAGACCAGCAGGAGTTCTCTCCTGGCATCTCAGGGTAAACACGAGGCAATCATTCCTCAGGACGACACACCCTGTCCTTGGCTCTCTCCAGTCTGTAGACGTCAGTGCTCAGGGCTGTGTTGTGTCTGACCTGTGTGTGGCTATGGGATGTAGGGAATGGTTTCATGGTGGGCAGGTATTCTACAGGATACATGCAAGATTGGATTGGCAACAGCTGATAACAAGAGCTCATGGTGGATTTCAAAATTAAATCATAATGAACTGAATAGCACCCAGGAAGTATTTTATATGATAGTAGATTGTATTGCCATCTCAGCATGACAGCACAGTGTGTTGTTATAACCAGATATGTAAGATTCTAGCTTAGAAATTACTGTTTACTTCAAGTTTAGCTACGTTTTAGAGTTAAGCATCTTTGATTGTCCAGAGATGTTTTAAGAAAAATTGGCTGAAAGAGTACACCATGCATTTCTGTGATCACTCATTGCTTATAAGACATTGCTGGTCACTTTGGGCAATACGTTCCATGTTGGATGTGGTAGTCACTCGTATGTTATGTAACTATTGTAAATAAAGGGTTGTTATGTAGCTACTGTAATAAATGTTGCATGGTATGTAGTTCACAGAGTGCAGTTTCTGTGAAGTGAGGTTGGTGGCTTTATTGACATGAAATACAACCACAACGCAAGCCTTGGTTATTGTAGGCAGTTCAGATTAAACCTCTCATTTATCTCCGTATATGATTATCTATCACCAGAGCCATTACCTATGTTACACAATGGTTATTGATTTATCATAAAATGTAGCACATCGAAACATCCCTAAACCGAAAAACCAAAGCAATAACAGGTACATCATACAGACAGGACCAATAAAACATGTCCATAGACGAACACGACTGCTGTACATATCAGCAGTTGTGCTGCTGTTAAATGAAAAAGGCATTTATTGGTTTTCTGTTGTGATTGGTTTATGTCAGTCTGACTCAGTCATGTGTAATTGAAAAAGCAGTGCAATATGGCTTCATGTTATTTACAACTGATTTGCCATTTTTGGACAACTTAACTTTTGGAAGATAGCAGAAGATATTGTAAGAATTATTTTGTCAGACATGGTGACATATCCGATTTGAAAAATGAATTGGGTGTACGCACTAATTACGACACAGCTAAATTATCTGATTGCGTTCGCCAAAAAACATGGCTTCAGGTCCAGGGAGTGGTGGTCGCGTGGTAGAGCGCCGGACTGTCAATCGAGGGGACGGTGGTTCAATCCCACCTGCCGCCGTTTCGAAACTTAGGCAATTTCTTCACCCCACATTTGCCTGTGTCTTTCGGAAGAGACACTAAAAGCCGGTGGTCCCTTCTGTCTGGTGTCTATGCCAGGGGAAGTAAAAGATCCCACACAGGGGGTAAATGTGTAACCTGTAGTGGACTCACAAATTCTAGAGAAAAACAACTCCTGCGTTAGCCCAAGTTTGGGCTGTTTGGAGGTAATCACCTAAGACCTAAGACCATGTAAGTAATCACAAGAGGATGCGTGCATATTTTTTGCTCAATTTTTTGTGCCAATAATACTTGTGCATTATGGTAATTTATTGGATTTCACTGTCTGAACTATTCCTAAATCAGTACTATTGTAAAATATAACGTAGTTTAAAAATAGTGATTTTTTGATAACTACTCATTTTTACATTACACATATAAAGTAATGATATAAGTAATCACAAGCACATGAAGTTTGCAGATTAAACACTATGATTTGTATACCTTTTTAAAGTGTAGTTTACCTAATAAGATGCGCTGTCATAACTATGCACCCAAACTCTATTATACCATCAGTGTAGAGTACAGAACTGACTGTCTTGTCTGTCTCATGAACAAAATGCTGCACTGATTACTGTTTCAATGCATGGTACATTTGATAGGATCATGGTTATTCTACAAATCTTAGGACATCTTATTTTCAAGCAAGATTTCTGCACACATCTGCTAGCTATCTCACGTGTGAAATCCATCAGATTCCTAGGTCACCATTTTGTTTTCCCAGACATGCAGTATGGTACCATGTCTGTAAACTTAGCCACATTTTTGTATTGCCAATTCATAATTATAGCCAATTCAAATTCTTTCTTAATCAACACATTGTATGTGATCATAACTTTTTAATAACTTTACAACCCATTTGTGTAGCTCTCCACATAGGCCCCTTGATCCACTTGTGTATAGGCCAGGACCACTGATAGGCCAATATTTGGGTCACAGTGGCACCATATTATCAACCCACAAATACTAATTGGGGTGCAGATGTTTCCCCAAGGGATCAAGTCATTTGGTAATGTAATGATAGACATCACCTAAATAAGTGATTTATCTAGTGAGTAATGAATTGACCAGGTAATTACAATGAGCTTACTGCTGAGTTGTCATACATTGATAACACACCATCTAGCTGTATTGTTAGTTGAAAGAAGAATTACACATCATGGTTTACTACTCATTTACTTTGATAGATGTTGCGGTTTGAATGGTGTAGCATTACAGTGAACAGTAGCCACTAACAGATTTATGTTTTATCACAGTGTCAACATACAATATGTATCGAATCTGTGTGGCGTGTTTTTCTAACAAAACAGTATAATATATATGTTCTTCACATTGGACTTCACTAGATAGATGTTTTATTCCATAATCCATATTCAACACAATTTAACAGGACCATTGCGCCTGCAGATGTTGACCTGCCAGTCCAACTACACTCTAAGGACCACCGTTGATTGGCCTGTAGAATTCCATAATCCAACAGTCAAGAGCATGTGTACATATGTTTCTATAGCAGATACATATCTCAGGCCAACTTTCATCTTGTGTTGGTCGTTGGGCCAGAGAGGATGCCAGAGCACTAAAAGGTCACGAGGCATCTGGTCTAGAACCGACTCTGTTTAGAAGTCATAGACACATGTAATTACACACATGACTTTGTGGTTTGCAGGGCGTCACTTGAAGACACAGAGAATGACATTGATGTGCTTGAAGCAAAACTGGAGAAGGTGAGACTGGGGTTAATTACACCCATCATTAGACAGGGTTGGGCCATGGTAGACAGGTGGAATCAAACTAACCTAGGTACCAGGTGGTATTAGACAGGTGGGACAGAATTATTGATAGCAGCAACAGAAAATGCCTATACACCAGGTAGTTGATCATGGCACTTCCAGTTATCAAATAGGGGAGAGTGGGGCATGACGGGATGGCTAATGTATATTACAGAGCTACTAATACGCACTGCTCTTACGAAACCACACCCCACCCCACTGGTATGCTCGCCCATGGTGCACTTACCACGACCAATATTAAACACTACCAGACAAACATTAAACTAATTATCCCCGGAAAAACTTTTAGACCCAGCCAACTGGTTATGCCCCATATGTGTGGCATAACTGGATTTAGTGTGGGATAGGACTGGAAATTATTAAGTAACTCCCCCTAAAAGCCATATATTTATAGAACTAGACTATAACTAGACCTTCATATTACTCTCAGCTGCTTACCAGGAAATAATCAAACAAATTGATCTCTGTCTAGTGAATTGGTCTATTCTTCCTTTGTAGCCTACTATCATAATCTAGTTTTGGCCAAGAAGCTGCCCATTACCTGCCCTAGCTTCCAGCCTCTAGGCATATTTTTGTCTTGTGCTAATCAACCATAGAATGCAGAGATTTAATAATCTGATATGACTGGGGTATAATTGGTTAGGGGTAAAAATCGTTCATCCGATCATGCCCTGAGGTCATTTGTAAGCCCAAACCCACAATATTGTCTACCGCAGCACATCACTGTCTAATACATTGAATAACTTTGCCCACTACGGCAACCTATGTTCCTTGGAAATGGTCCATACTCACACTGAAAGTGTACGTCAACTGAGGCAATTCATGTAGTGTCTCAAAATAAGATCGCTACCCCGGTAGTGCCCAAATAAAAAATGTCCACGATGGGCGTGCGTTGTGAGTTGCCATGTTCTCCCAAAATTGCGTGGCAATGTCTCAAATGAAAGCCATGGCCTACGCAATAACTTTATTCAATCGTTATGAGGTTCCCCATGCCATCTGGTTATGCTTCACCATCCAATTATGCCCCACTCTCCCCTACCAATATATTTATTTCAGGTAAAAATCAACCCATTGTAAAATGTTTATCAGTCACCATTCCTTATTTTAGTACACACAGTGACTAATTTGGCTGGATGATGTCTGATTAGGCAGAATCACCGTCTTGTTTTGAGCTGTTGTATGGAATACATGAAAATCAAATGCATAATCAAAGTCTATTGTTTAGATTTTCACAAGCCACAATGCAAACACTATTCACTCGATAAGCCACAGGCTTCCTTGTTCACATGCCGTCTGGAGCTTGGCTCTGGACAGCATCTTGTTAAACCTTGTTAAACTATGTGCTATTGATATTTTAAATACTTACGCCATTCATTGACTCGAATTTTATAAATAAAATAATAGCATTGTTAGAACTGTTCTAAGGATGATTTCATTTAAACTGATATCCATGTAAAAATACAAAATATTTTTAAATGTCTTCTTTGTATCACACCTCCTAACCCTAACCTAACACATTTTAAAGTTAATATAATATACATAAACAGTGTTTGGTATATTTAGGAACTGGATAAGATTCGACTTCTTCGACTTCGACTTCTTCGACTTTATCTGCATCTGTATATCAGAATGCATTATAAATGAGTAGTTTCTATGTGTTTTGAGAGACATGTGTGCCCTAAGGACATGTGAATGTATGTCTACTTCCACTGGTTATAGCTGGTCAAACTCTGCAGTGCCATGATAGACGCAGGCAAGCAGTTCAACGCTGCAAACAGGTGAGATAAGCTTCATAGCTTAGTGCCACTTTCCATAGCTATTAGTATTATGTTTCTTAAAAATGGCAGATATCGGGTGTATTGGTGTTTTGTGTTTTCATTATTACAGTGAACTGTGAAGACATGATGACTTATGTGTATAAAATGAGAGGTATTTGGTTATCTGTAGTCTATGCTTAGCAACATTGTCGTCCTACAGGTGACGTATGATGTGACATGATGGGAGTTGTGTAGAATGTGCCCTAACTGACTGGCCTATGTTTGTGTGGCTTTGAACAGTTGCAGAAGCACTGTATACTGTTACGAATAATCAGTTTCCGCTGTAAACCTGACATCAAACCTTAACATGCAGGAATATAGAAAAAGTGGGTCACAATTTTCTTCCAAGGAATTGTAAGTGAATCCATGAATGTTTGCCACCCGAGGAGCAAGCCACCTATGAGAAAAACATCAGCATAGACCCATGCATACATATTTGTTAACTTGATTATAGTGGGATAATTGCATCCTGTTGAACCAGTGTCTAGCGTATGTCACATGTATTACTGCGATGTTCTGCCATTTGAAAATCATTCTGTGGCACAAATAACATTGCAAATACCAGTGCATGCTGCAGTCTGTGAATGATAGTCTAGTAAACCTATACAGTTAACATGAATCTGTAAAATTATGGTATTATAAATAAATAAATAAATTTTAAATATAAAATGCCACCTGGAATTAGCACACAAATAGCATTCTCAGAGATCTCAGGTGGAAACCATGTTTTAACTTGTGGTCTATGCACTGATTATCTGGTCTGTGTTCCATTGTGTCAGTGGCACTTTCCAAACATCCAACAGTTTGCCTGAACTTTGTATGATGCAACCCTCCTCCCAGACAGATAGATAGGATGTTTTCACATAATCCACTATCTCTATCTCTCTATAGCCAAGCATTACCCATTCACATAAAAAGATTACACGCTGTGTTGACAAGCATAGCAGTCAGCTAGTCTGATTCAAGTACGTCACATAAAAGTGATAAAACTATTCAGTTAATCCTTTACACTTGTGTATAGGTTATGCAGGCAAGGCCGAAGGATGTCTGCGTAACGTGTTTAATGAAGTTTTACTGGCATCCCCAGTAACGCATTACTATGAATGCATTTAAGTATACAGTGTGAGATCTTAAATACCAATATAGCAACGTATTTCATCTTCAGGACTGCTCAAAGTGTTGCTTACTTTACTCCCTGGTACACTTTCTGATTCCTATTCCGTTTCAACGGTTTGATGCAGTTTATTGGTAAAACAATTACGTAGAATCATTCCGAGTTTCTGCAGCCAAAAAACTTGTTTTTGTTAATGTTTTACATCCACTGACAGTACCACATAATTCAGAAATTTGTAAACAAAACCCACTACTAACTTCATGGTAGACTTAGATAGAGAGACTGCAAGTCTGCAATATACTACCCCGGTAGTCAAAACGGCACTATTCAACGTTAATCTATGCGTGGGGCCAATTTCCAACCTATCTAGCTATGTTGTCATGGCCAGATGAGGACTGTGGACTGTACTGGAAATATCATGGGCCCAAACACATTAGCTTATCAACTTTATCAATGTTTTCACAGATCCGTAAATAGACAGGTCACTGGCACAGGCTGCTTGTCTGACATTAATACTCATATGTTCAGATAAAACTAACTCTGCACAAATTGTTCATTACTTTGTTGTTGTTATCCAATTGTGTTTTATTTGTCAATTATTTTTTTGTTCAATTTTACGTGAAATGAGCATGAAAAGTGATAAGTAAGTAGCTGTAAGCAGATGTAAGACAATGTCATTGTGATTGCAGTGGCTTCATCAGTGGTTTGCGTGAGGTGTCACAGTACTTCAAAGAAGACGAACTCGTTCCGGTATGTACAATGTGTAACTATAATGTATTAGCTTTATGAGAGAATACAATGTTTGGAGGTCAAAGGTCAAACAGTGATGATGATGTTGGGGTTTGAATCGGTGTTACTGAAAGAATTGGTGGAATATATTCATTAAACATTTTATGATCACTGGCAATAGCAAAAACATACCAGGTGTTTAAGAAGGAAGTATAAAAAGATGCAGAACACCTAAAGACTATGACACAGATTTTACATGGATAACATGAACTAAATTTTAAACATGAATGAATGAATGAGTTATGAATGCTTTGAAGAATACAAGTATTGTTGGAGTAAGCAATCATCATATGTATCACATCATTTACCATGCAGTCATGGAGATTGACTAAGAAAGTGTAATCATTACACAGCTACGCCACACTATGACAATTTATCTAGTGGACATGGAGAGTTATTCACTCGATGTTGTCACATTAATAAATTAATGTTTCCCATTTTCTTTCCCATCATATTTCCCACAGGCGGACAGCACGGTGGGAGTAAGTATCACTTGACCGCACCCCGCATGACTAATAATATTTAACCCTACCCCATTCTGTAGGTGACGTGAACTAGGGCAGACATTGGCATGCACGCATGCATACAACACATGCATGTTGTATATCCTGATTTAAAACTGTAAAATTAGCAAAATGTCCATTTTCACAGAGTGCTATATCTGCATTCACAAAAGTGTTTATATTAAAATATATTTACATGCTACATTCGCACAATTGCAGCAAATAGTTTCCCCAAATTTTTATATCTGTCATTTGGCAGAAAATGTAAATGCTGCGTGTATTTGCTATGGTTGTTGTATAAAAAGATGACCCAACTGATCAGTAGATGATTTATGTAGCGTCGGACCAATCATGGCAAACATGTTGTGAGCAATCAGTTAGTCATTTAATGGTTGTCATTTAATGTTCGTTCAGAGTCCATAAGCTAATAGGGAATTAAAACAGCATTACTTTTCACCCGAGGGGTCATAGACAAACCCTGTAAGTTTGGTATATGAGATGAAAAGCATTTGAGAATGCAAAATTTCTAGGAAGAAAAATGTACATTATATACTTATACAGCTGTACACATGTGTTAGCTGTGTCATAGTTAGATTACTAGTATGTACAAGGTGTTCATGATGTGGCTGCTGTATGGATGAACATGCATTGTCACAACTTAACTGATGATGACCATCCCCAAAAATATCTATCTAGAAGTACATTTTGAATGAAAATCTGTCACTATACATGTATAGTGACAGTCTAGAAAGCATGGTGTTTGTTTATTTTTTACGTAACTTTTATTATACCTGTTTTTGTTCACATCTAATTGTGCACACACACATGAAGATATAATATATTTCCTTTAGGGCTTTTTAACAGTTTGTTTCTCATGATATGTAAATCAGATATTAGACACATTCATTTTACAGTATAATCACCACACAAAACATTTCTTATTGATATTTTGAGCACATAATGTTGTATGTAATTTTGTAGATCATTAACTGTTGTTTAGCTAGTAAATCTAGAACAAATCACAAATTTGTTTACGTATACTTGTATATGTAAAAAACATATGGTGAAACAAAAAGTTAAAAGCCCTGTTTTCCTGTTAAGTTCTCTATGAATGATGTAAGTTGTTTCAAGCACCCTTCCAGTGCACCTCTTTTTACTGATAATACTTTTCTTGTTCTTGTTATTTTGTGGAGCATCAGTTTTTACTTCTAACATTCTTGACTTGTTTGATTTTGCATTCGTTTTTCTTGAGTTGTTTGTCGCAGGGATTATGTTTAGCATGTTTTTAGAAATGGTCCTGGAAGAATTGCTTCAAATGTGTGTGATTAAAATGTTTTGAAAGTCCACAGTTATCTGACATTTGAGCTTTTAATTTTAAAAGTTAATGTCGCATCATCTTTCTATGATTAGGTTCACTATTTTGAAATCAAAGGATGTGGTATGGTTATTATGTTTATCAAAATAAATATAATTTATTTGGCAAATTGATATCAGTGTCATTCTATGTAGAGGTATTTATACAGGATTTCTAGCATGCATGCATGCAAGCATGGAAGCTGCCTGTATGGTTACCGAACTATTCCAATTGTAGAGCATGCAGCTGTTCAATGTCTCACTATGACATTAAACATGGCAGTCTGACAATGACTGCATCTCTTTTAACAAAATTATTTTAAAATATTATTTAACAACCAAACTGAAGTCATGACGTAAGATATTAATGATATTATACAGTTTCTCAAATCAGTCATGACTGTAGGATATTTGTGTAAATAGACAGTCACCAATTCGCAGTACAGAAAGTTGGCAGTTCACAAATATGATGGCAGTGGACATAATTTTATTACAATATGTGAACTGGGTGATTGTAAATGTAATGACAATAACTTAGTGAATAACTACACTTAACATAGAGATTGTACTGCGAGCAGTCCATGTAATCAGTTGTTATACTGTTTGCCTGCAGGTGGCGCTGGAGAGGTTCACACACGTCTTGACAGAGGTTCAGAAATACCACAATGTGAGTAAATACTGCACAGTATTCAACTATTGAATATAATATAGTCTTTCTAATAATAAGCGGACATTAAAGGGTAACAAAAGGCAACTTTTTAGGGTAATTCACTTACAATGGTTATTCTGAACTAACAATTTGCAGTTATAATCAATGTTGTCACATTGGTTAACTGACAATGTGATCTCCAAAGTGTAAGGATCTGGTCAAAATGTATGATGTAATTGAGGCAGACATCACTGAGTGTTACAAACAACAGAAATATTCCCAAATTGATGACCGGTTGATTACAATAGAAAGTCATGACAACAGCATTTCTACAATAACGGCGCTGTTCATATAAATTAATTGTTGCATCTTCAACAACATAAAATGCTAAGGGACAGGAGTCCGTGGATGTAACAAGGAGTCCCAGACTTGTGGGCCCCATTAACAATCTTAGCCTGGAATAAACATGGTAGGAGGTGAGTGGATATTGGTGCCTCAGAGGAGATGCACTTACAAGTTACAATGTCCTTAAATTAATGCATTAATTGACAACAGTCAGTCCTAGTGCATGTATCATTGATTCAGTCTGATATTTACGTGTTGCAGTTTATATTTCCCAGCAGTGTCATTATGATTACAGATGTTGTCGTCAGCTATGTAGACTTGATGTACTCATAACAATGACTGTGCTGACACTGTCAATATTTACAATTTTCAGATTCTGCTCGACCAAGCCAACAGGTCTGTCTGCAAGAAGTTGAACCACTTTATCAAGAAGTAAGTATTAATTTCTTACAACCTCTATAAATCGAATGAGGTGTTTCATCATTACTACTGATCTTTTATATGCTAGGTGGTGAAACGGCAATAGTACAGTTGTGCTTATTCCACCAGTGCTGCTTTGTCGTGCTGACATGTCTGATGGTCCTGGTAGCGCAACATGGATTCCAAATAGTGCATACTTTAGCAGTCTGATTTAGTATTATGATAACCAACAATATTGACAATTTATTATTGTTGATTTTACAGATTGTGATTACGATATCTGTAGTCAAAGCATGGTTGCACAGCGATGTCGTAGCGAATTGAGATATTCCGTGTACAGCCTGCTGCCATTTCAAACTTTGAAAAGTTCAGTCATCCTTCGTTGCTCCAAATGAATTGAATTTATGAATAAGTACCTGGTTATAAACAATGGTGGATGTTAAATAGTTGAATAGTCTTCACGTTGACAGTCCAGCAGGGTTGAATGCTTCCTAGAGAGATCATGAAGGTGTCCGATTGAACCAGATTTATGGAATAAATTGTAAAGCACTTTTAGCAATCGTAAAAACTGAATACAGTCTTATACTTGCCTTTGAACCAGTCTGTGTTGTGTCTGCAGTGACATCAAGAAGGTGAAGGAGACGCGGCGCCATTTTGAGAAGATTTCAGCTGACATGGATGAGTCGCTCGTGAGGAACGCACAAGTTCCTCGCAGTAAACCAGCCGAGTGTGAGGAGGCTCGCAATGTCCTCACTGCCATGAAGTCTTGCTTCGGACACATCTCCCTCGATTATGTCTTCCAGGTGTGGCAACTTAGTCACTATTGATCAGTTGGCGGTCGTTTATTTCTGACACTGGGGTCATAAACTATACTACGATTTATAACATGTCAAAAGAGAATATAAAAATAGTGTGTTGAAAAGGTGGATGAATTGAAGTGTAATACTTTTCTGTGATTCATGTCTTAGTTGTTACAGAATGCAGAATCTCATAAACACTTGAAATCATGAATCGATAGCTGTTATATACATTATCTACAAGATATATGATTTGGTATTTTGTAAGACCTGGTACATAGTTACATAAAGAATATACTTATGGGCATTGAAAATTTACTAGCAAATAAATGAAATTATTATATGAATTGTAGGATAATGTTTTGATGGACTTTGTTGTGATTTCAGGTGAATATACTCCACTCGAAGAAGAGGTTTGACATTCTAGATACGGTAAGTGTGACTGTAGGTAATAGTTGCTATTGTCATTTCAGTAATTTCCCACATCCGATATCAGTCAGGTATATCATACCCAGTAAAGTACAATGGCTGAATTCTCTATCTTATATGATTGGACATTCAGTTTAATATGTTAGATCCAACCTAATACTCAATATTTTCAAAATGGGGAACCACATAAGTAGACCAAGATGTGGATTTCTCCAACTCAAATGTAACAGATAGGTGACACCACCTGGTGGAGAAAGTAGAATTATATTTTAGTCACTAGGTGGCACCACGTTCAATAGTGATCTCTAAGAGTGCATTAAGAAAAACAGGTTCCTTTAGTCATTAACCCTAGAGGTGACCAAGAAAAATTCTCTGTAGCATAATGTTACTATAAAAATCATAATTTCGCTAATATTGGTAATAAAAATATGAATTATGCATAATTTTTTACACTAAAAGAATGCTTTATTATAATACAATTTTAATATATGTAGAACAAAGAAAAATCATGGGGATATTTGTATCAAAAATCAAAAATAAACATTTCATCCTGCTGCCAGATAATGATGACATGGATGAACATACTTTGCCATTTAAGTAAATGTAGAGTCATGTATTAGCTGCGAAATAAAACAAAAATAAAACAAATCCGTTGAGAACTATTATTTAAAAAAATTCTGACATAAATTTTTTTTGATTCAAGCCGGCTGATTGAGGCCGCGCTCGTTACCATTGCAACCCATGCGCCCAGCCGGAGAAATGTTGTGCTGCTAATTTGGTGAATTTTCATGCAAAAAATGCCTTCAAAGTCAATCTAACTATATGAACTAATATAATAACCTTGTTTATGAATACTATCAAGGATTTTGTCAAAATATCAACACAGAAACTTGAGATAATCCAAAGGAAAGTTGTGAAGCGGATAAACTGTTGTTTACCGCGCCGCAAATTTTGTCTTCAACTTTGGTTTCGCAGGGTCGATGACGTTACATTTGAAATCACGGTTCTGATTGGCTGAATGGACTGAATCCACTTGATTTATTTTTGGCAGATTTGCCACTCACAGAGCTTTCTTTGGGTGTAGACTTTGTGAATGGATGCATAAATTCAATCAGCAGGACATAGTAAAATCTCCCGAATAAGGGAAGCAACTGTATCACGTGCTTTTTAAACTCGACTGTGAAGAATCTGTCACTGAATCTATGCAAGGAAAAATATACATGATCTAGAAAAATCTGTCAGCTATCAAATGATACCAAATTTTCACATGTCAATTTTCTGTGATGGAAATAATTTTTTTTTACAATACAGACAGGTGCATTTGGGCTGATTTTCGGCCCTGGTCTCTTCTAGAGTTAAAGCAAAACCTACATCCAGTATGACAAATACGGTTTCTGCCAACTGAGGCTGAAGCTTTGTAGGGTTTATGTCATAGTGCACAGCTCCCCAATAGTATATCCTTGATCCTATACCAGTCACAGCAGCAGGTAGCATTTGATCACCTTTGTTATTACAACAGGTGCTGGCGTACATGCATGCACAGAATGCACACTTCCACCAAGGTTACGACCTCTTCTCCGACCTTGAACCCTACATGAAACAGGTAGCATCACAGGTAAACCACTGGACTGCACAGCACTGGCAGTTGTCAATATTATTACCCCTCCTGCCACCCCCCTTCCCTGCCAGCCACTGGCACCCTGTAATGCCTGTTTAGACAATGCGTCACCCCCGTGTTCTGTCTGACATACTTCAAGCCGTCACACCCTCAGAGTTGTAAAATTTATTAATGTGATTTTCTTCTTTTTAAGTTTTCTTGGCAGACTAATTGGAAGCCAACTTCACAAAGTGTTTCGGTAATATGATCTTCATAAAAAAGGTTCACAGTTTGTAAAATGTCATAGTTAAATTCAGTTGTTCATAATGCTCCATGTTTTCAGTATTTGGTCTGAACTAAGTAAACACACACATATGTCAATCAGACGATGGAAACACTTCATGAAACCAACTTCGTGTTTATTTATTTATTTGTCACTTGCAATTGTGTAGCACCATCACCAAAGTGCATCCAAGAGACTTATTTAAGACATATTTTGGAAACGTCACATCTGCCACTGTGGTGATTTATGGTAATCACACATTGTTAAAGAATAAAGCTACTGAAAGTCCTAGTAGGCTGTCAGTCAGTGTATATGCACAATTGGCAACTGTTAATGGTGTGACAGTTGCTGTGGTCTTGTCTTCACGTTGTATTGTGTATGTTACAGTTACTTGTTGTATACAATCCTCATCTTTCTATTTAAGTTTCCCTCAGATCCTCAGCACCACGTCGCTCGGATAATGACCGGTGAATCGTGATTCTGGATTGTCTTGCCTCTGAGTTTGGGTTGCTGAGGATTAAGTTGCTGTATATTTTTGATTGTAACTTTTGTATAGTATGAAACTTATACATATATTTTACATCATTATGTTTTCCGCACTTGGTTGTGTCACAATACATATGGTTTGACAGCGAATGGACCAGTTGTATGGTTTTGGTCGGAATATAAACATACTGGTATTTGTTACTTTTTCATGGCCATCAGATGCTGCTAAGAACAAGTTTGGTATTACAGTAACTGCATTTCAAATTGAGTAAAAAAAGAAGTAATCAGTCAGTGGAGATTGTCTACCTTTATCAGTTATTCCTGGTTAACTCTAGTCAGAAATATATAACAGGTGTTGTACATGCTTGCATCATGATTATTATTTGCCGGCAGCTTGAAGAACTGAGTTCCCAGGCTGAGGTAGAGCGGAAAGAAATGGAGGATCGACACACACTGGTTCAACGTAGGGTAAGTATCGGTGGATGGAGGGGAAGATTTGTCACACCAGTGTCGTGTTTATGTTGGTGGTCTGTATGTAAGGGTAGTTTTGTCCGACATGTGTGATTGTTTCAGTGGATGGTAAGGGCAGTTTTGTCTGACCATTGAGATGTTTGTGTCAGAAGATGGTAGCATTTCATCACTTTCATCACACTGGTGACGTGTTTGTGTCCTTATATGGTAGGCTCATCATTCGTCACTCATGTGATGTTTGTGTCACAGAGTTTCATCAGTTGATGGTGTAGTACGAGTTTCATTACACCAAGCCTGGGTAACCTAGGCAGAGTGAGACAACAGTACTTTTTGCACCCCACAGTCGATGGGAAATGTGTGTTTTTGCAAGTGTTATCTGCCAGTCTTGGTTTACCTAAAATTATGGTAGATATCATGATTGGCTCTCAAGCCTCCAAAAACTAGAGTGAATTATTATCAGTTAATGCTGTGCTTTCAGTATTATTTAACTGAGACTGATACAAATCACACAGTAAACAAACCAAATTAGAAATTAACACCACTGTTTTGGAATAAAAAATTAACATTTAGAATGCATCTTCTAGGCTTGACTCTTCTTGGCTGGGTTCACAAATGTGAGGTAGAGATGAGTAAGTGAGAGTGATTTGTGTGATGTTTGTGTGAGTGGATGGTAGAGGGATGTCATCACACTGTTGTGATGTTTGTGAGTGGATGGTAGAGGGATGTCGTCACCCTGTTGTGATGTTTATGAGTGGATGGTAGAGGGATGTCATCACACTGTTTGTGATGTTTGTGAGTGGATGGTAGAGGGATGTCATCACACTGTTGTGATGTTTGTGAGTGGATGGTAGAGGGGTGTCATCACACTGTTGTGATTTTTTTGAGTGGGTGGTAGAGGGATGTCATCACACAGTTGTAATGTTTGTGAGTGGATATTAGAGGGATATCATCACACTGTTGTGATGTTTGTGTGAGTGGATGGTAGAGGGATGTCATCACACTGTTGTGATATTTGTGAGTGGATGGTAGAGGGATGTCATCACACAGTTGTGATGTTTGTGAGTGGATGGTAGAGGGATGTCATCACACTGTTGTGATGTTTGTGTGAGTGGATGGTAGAGGGGTGTCATCACACTGTTGTGATGTTTGTGTGAGTGGATGGTAGAGGGGTGTCATCACACTGTTGTGATGTTTATGAGTGGGTGGTAGAGGGATGTCATAACACTGTTGTGATGTTTGTGAGTGGATGGTAGACGGATGTCATCACACTGTTGTGATGTTTGTGTTGATTGGATGGTAGAGGGATGTCATCACACTGTTGTGATTTTTGTGTGAGTGGATGGTAGAGGGATGTCATCACACTGTTGTGATGTTTGTGAGTGGATGGTAGAGGGATGTCATCACACTGTTGTGATGTTTATGAGTGGGTGGTAGAGGGATGTCATCACACTGTTGTGATGTTTGTGAGTGGATGGTAGACGGATGTCATCACACTGTTGTGATGTTTGTGAATGGATGGTAGAGGGATGTCATCACACTGTTTGTGGTGTTTGTGAGTGGATGGTAGACGGATGTCATCACACTGTTGTGATGTTTGTGAGTGGATGGTAGAGGGATGTCATCACACTGTTGTGATGTTTGTGAGTGGATGGTAGAGGGATGTCATCACACTGTTGTGATGTTTGTGAGTGGATATTAGAGGGATGTCATCACACTGTTGTGATGTTTGTGAGTGGATGGTAGAGGGATGTCATCACACTGTTGTGATGTTTGTGAGTGGGTGGTAGAGGGATGTCATCACACTGTTGTGGTGTTTGTGAGTGGGTGGTAGAGGGATGTCATCACACTGTTGTGATGTTTGTGAGTGGGTGGTAGAGGGATGTCATCACACTGTTGTGGTGTTTGTGAGTGGGTGGTAGAGGGATGTCATCACACTGTTGTGATGTTTGTGAGTGGATAGTAGAGGGATGTCATCACACTGTTGTGATGTTTGTGAGTGGATGGTAGAGGGATGTCATCACACTGTTGTGATGTTTGTGAGTGGATGGTAGAGGGATGTCATCACACTGTTGTGATGTTTGTGAGTGGATGGTAGAGGGATGTCATCACACTGTTGTGATGTTTGTGAGTGGATGGTAGAGGGATGTCATCACACTGTTGTGGTGTGAGACAATAGAGAGCTTCTTTATATAACAGTGTCACATTTGTGTCTGTGAAGAGAGCTTCAGCTATGTAAAGCTTCTGTTGCATCTACACAACCCAGCCAGTTGGTATTGCCTTTTAAGTAGTGGAATACATTTTCACAATAACCTGGTTGTTTTTATTTCCCTAAGTTGTATGCGTAGATTGGTAGGTTTGTTGTCATTGTTTCATACATGGCGACACACATACTGATTGTTTGTTTGTACACCAGGTGGCAGCATGTTACGTAGAGATGGGATATTCTCCCAGGCACGGTAGATTACTAACGATTGTATCACTTTCTCAAGCAATGACAAAGTTTATGTAATTCAGCATGATTTGTGTCAATGTAAGCCATAATTATTATATATTTATTTGAATTTCAGTTTTATTGGTCACTTTGGAAACATGATTTAGTTTCAATTTAAAATAATCTATTTGTTTCCAACAGAATGGCAAAAAAGAAAGTGTTGTCTTTGTAAATTAATCTTTTGAATAATTAACTGTTTTTTATTAATAAAAAATCCTCTCTCTACTTTCTGGGACAGTGCGGTCACTCACCTCTCTCTATCCTCTGAGACAGCGGTCACTCACCTGTCTCTATCCTCTGAGACAGTGGTCACTCACCTCTCTCTATCTTCTGAGACAGTGGTCACTCACCTCTCTCTATCCTCTGAGACAGTGGTCACTCACCTCTCTCTACCTTCTGTGACAGTGCGGTCACTCACCTCTCTCTATCTTCTGTGACAGTGCGGTCACTCACCTCTCTCTACCTTCTGTGACAGTGCGGTCACTCACCTCTCTCTATCCTCTGAGACAGTGGTCACTCACCTCTCTCTATCCTCTGAGACAGTGGTCACTCACCTCTCTCTATCCTCTGAGACAGTGGTCACTCACCTCTCTCTATCCTCTGAGACAGTGGTCACTCACCTCTCTCTACCTTCTGTGACAGTGCGGTCACTCACCTCTCTCTATCCTCTGAGACAGTGCGGTCACTCACCTCTCTCTATCCTCTGAGACAGTAGTCATTCACCTCTCTCAATCCTCTGAGACAGTGGTCACTCACCTCTCTCTATCCTCTGAGACAGTGGTCACTCACCTCTCTCTATCCTCTGAGACAGTGGTCACTCACCTCTCTCTATCCTCTGAGACAGTGGTCACTCACCTCTCTCTATCCTCTGAGACAGTGGTCACTCACCTCTCTCTATCCTCTGAGACAGTGGTCACTCACCTCTCTCTATCCTCTGAGACAGTGGTCACTCACCTCTCTCTATCCTCTGAGACAGTGGTCACTCACCTCTCTCTATCCTCTGAGACAGTGGTCACTCACCTCTCTCTATCCTCTGAGACAGTGCGGTCACTCACCTCTCTCTATCCTCTGAGACAGTGCGGTCACTCACCTCTCTCTATCCTCTGAGACAGTGCGGTCACTCACCTCTCTCTATCCTCTGAGACAGTGCGGTCACTCACCTCTCTCTATCCTCTGAGACAGTGCGTCACTCACCTCTCTCTATCCTCTGAGACAGTGCGGTCACTCACCTCTCTCTACCCTCTGAGACACTGCGGTCACTCACCTCTCTCTATCCTCTGAGACAGTCACTCACCTCTCTCTATCCTCTGAGACAGTGCGTCACTCACCTCTCTCTACCCTCTGAGACAGTGCGGTCACTCACCTCTCTCTACCTTCTGAGACAGTGCGGTCACTCACCTCTCTCTACCCTGTGAGACAGTGCGGTCACTCACTTCTCTCTATCCTCTGAGACAGTGCGGTCACTTACCTCTCTCTACCTCTGAGACAGTGCGGTCACTCACCTCTCTCTATCCTCTGAGACAGTCACTCACTTCTCACCTCTGAGACAGTCTCATACCCTCTCTATCCTCTGAGACAGTGCGGTCACACACCTCTCTACCTCTACAGTGGACATCAGTGGGGTCTACTCACCTCTCTCTACCCTCTGAGACAGTGCGGTCACTCACCTCTCTCTATCCTCTGAGACAGTCCGGTCACTCACCTCTCTCTACCCTCTGAGACAGTCCGGTCACTCACCTCTCTCTACCCTCTGAGACAGTGCGGTCACTCACCTCTCTCTACCCTCTGAGACAGTGCGGTCACTCACCTCTCTCTACCCTCTGAGACAGTGCGGTCACTCACCTCTCTCTACCCTCTGAGGCAGTCCAGTCACTCACCTCTGTCTACCCTCTGAGGCAGTCCAGTCACTCACCTCTCTGTACCCTCTGAGGCAGTCCAGTCACTCACCTCTCTCTACCCTCTGAGGCAGTCCAGTCACTCACCTCTCTCTACCCTCTGAGGCAGTCCAGTCACTCACCTCTCTGTACCCTCTGAGGCAGTCCAGTCACTCACCTCTCTGTACCTCTGAGGCAGTCCAGTCACTCACCTCTCTCTACCCTCTGAGGCAGTCCAGTCACTCACCTCTCTCTACCCTCTGAGGCAGTCCAGTCACTCACCTCTCTCTACCCTCTGAGGCAGTCCAGTCACTCACCTCTCTCTACCCTCTGAGGCAGTCCAGTCACTCACCTCTCTGTACCCTCTGAGGCAGTCCAGTCACTCACCTCTCTCTACCCTCTGAGGCAGTCCAGTCACTCACCTCTCTCTACCTCTGAGGCAGTCCAGTCACTCACCTCTCTCTACCCTCTGAGGCAGTCCAGTCACTCACCTCTCTCTACCCTCTGAGGCAGTCCAGTCACTCACCTCTCTCTACCCTCTGAGGCAGTCCAGTCACTCACCTCTCTCTACCCTCTGAGGCAGTCCAGTCACTCACCTCTCTCTACCCTCTGAGGCAGTCCAGTCACTCACCTCTCTGTACCCTCTGAGGCAGTCCAGTCACTCACCTCTCTGTACCGTCTGAGGCAGTCCAGTCACTCACCTCTCTCTACCTCTGAGGCAGTCCAGTCACTCATCGCTCTCTCTACCTCTGAGGCAGTCCAGTCACTCACCTCTCTCTACCCTCTGAGGCAGTCCAGTCACTCACCTCTCTCTACCCTCTGAGGCAGTCCAGTCACTCACCTCTCTCTACACTCTGAGGCAGTCCAGTCACTCACCTCTCTCTAACCCTCTGAGGCAGTCCAGACACTCACCTCTCTCTACCCTCTGAGGCAGTCCAGTCACTCACCTCTCTCTACACTCTGAGGCAGTCCAGTCACTCACCTGTCACTACCCTCTGAGGCAGTCCAGTCACTCACCTGTCGCTACCCTCTGGGGCAGTCCAGTCACTCACCTGTCGCTACCCTCTGAGGCGGTCCAGTCACTCACCTCTCTCTGGGTTAATTAGTTTCCTTGGAAATGGCAGCAAGAGCGAAAACCATGTTCTTTTGATTGCGAGTTTGATGTTCCCTGAATGAAGATAATTATTACCCTAGGTGGTAGGTTATTTTGTCAGCCACCTATCTGGTACAGTTTCGAGTCATCTTGTATGTCTTGCACAATAAAATAGAGCTGTGTTGAGTTGATGCAGGCCATGCAAGCAGCTACTACTGTTTCACTGCCATGGTTTCTAGGAATGCCTCGAAGCAACTGGTCTGGCCATCTTTGGGTGCTACTTGATGGCGTTGTACACGTCTGAGTGCTATCTTTATGTCATATGTATGGGAAAGTGTGTAACTACTAACCACTTATAAGCTTTGATTGTTTTGGGTCAGAGCATAGGGGAGATAGGAACGAAAAACAGATGACTACAATTGAGGCATGTGAGCCAAGGGCACTCTTCTAAATGTGAGTGTGCATGCGTGCATGTGTTCATGCATGTGTGCGTGCATTCGTGTGTGCATGCGTGCGTGCGTGCGTGTGTGGGTGCTTGCTTGCATATGTATGTGAATGTAAACGCCTGTGAATAGAACAGCTCAATTCCATGCCTATTCTCTACACTTACACTGCTGCCTTGCAAACATGCAACAATATGGTTCAAAGCCATTGTTGCATGTTTGCAAGGCAGCAGTTTTGTAATATGGTACAAATACTAAATGAGTCTCTTTTTGTTAGATTCTACTACTTGGAATAGATATAGCACACCAATGTATAATTGCATAATTGTTCATAACTACAAAGCTTTTGTGAATTGAGAACCTTTGCCGCTGTGAAAGTTTATACAGCATGAAAGCCATGAATGCATGAGGAAACTAACCTATGGAACTGTGCATCTCTGCAGATGTTACGAGAGAGATCAGGGGCTTTATGATAGGCTGTTGCTGTAGCATTTTTTCTCCGCGCTTTGTGGGGCTGTGAAAACGTGGAAGTTGACAACACAGATTATGTATCGGAGTTTCTCTGAAACTTGCAGATAACTCAGGGTATGTTTGTGTTTTCTGTTTCTGAGCATGGATCAGTTTCTCATAACTTGTGCTGTCTATGTTTTGAACCGGTCCAGAAAAAGTTTAGTTTTGGAAAAATTCCAGAGTGAGAGAGACTGTAGTATCCATGAAAATGACAAACACAGTTCATCTATGTGTAATCCTCACATCTGATGTCTGTAAATATATATATATATATATATATATATATATATATATATATATATATATATATATATATATATAATTCTATATTATACATTGCATAACATGTGAATTTCCACCACATTTCACTCGAATTGAAGCAGCAATTGTTAAACTGTTTTAACTGCAACCCAAATTCCAGAGGTGGGACTTTGCAACCCGTGCCTTCAAACAACTAATTTATGGAAAAATGTATAACAAAAATAGGCGTAACATAAGAAATTATTACTGAGAACATTTTATATTATATCATATATAGTTTCAAATTCATGCATCATCTGACACGTCACTTGTCTCACTGCTGACTGGTGATATTTCACTTTCTCTGTTTACAATATAACTATGAGTGAGTAATAAGATGTTGATTTATTTTAAAATTCAGAAATGGTACGGTTTGCATAAAACAATTTAAATTTATCATGGCTGTAAATCAGGTGATAATCAATTAAGATGCAACTACATGTATTATTTTCCCAGTCTTTCTAATATTTGCCTTTTAAAAGGTGCAGTATCCTTGCTTTAACAACCTGTGTGGTCTTAAAGAAAAATTCCTCACTGGAAGCAATTGGCTCTTGTACTCGACTGCACCATTTGCTAACATACCAACAACACACTCACCATGTTTATACCAGGTTGCTGGTGCGTTACACATGAATTACCATAATGTCAGTTTTTTACAGTACTTACATGTGGTCGACACTCATTACCTTCAACTAGTTGTTGCAGTCAGTATACAGCAGCCCTGCCCAGGTTAACAAGTGTGATAGGGTTACATTTGTTAGTCATTTTGCAGGTGTGGCTATTTGCAAATTTATGTGTCAACAAAATGGTTATCCAGCTGTAAAATATTGATATTGACGAAGCCGAAAATGTTTTAGAATTTTAAAAATGTTCAGTATGTGCAGACATTGCCAAACAGTCACAGAAATCTCCAAATAGGGTGTTGTGTGGTCCCTGTGTAATGGCTGACGTAATTCTGAAAAAGTTTGTGACTCGTCATGGACATAATAACAGTTGTCAGTTGTCACTTGTGACTATGATTGCTCTCATTGTTTTGCATATAGGAGTCCACTACAGGTCAGTCAGTTCTGTGCAAGTGTGTACCACTCGCTGGAATCTATGTCAATGTTACTTCAAATTCCATTTTAATGTGTCTGTATGTCAGCTTGGGACTGCCTCTGTATCTAGTTCATTTTGATAATTGTGAAAATATATGTTCTTTTGAAAGTCTGTTGTTGTCCATGTGAGTCATGTGACCTGTCCATCTGAGAATTGTTTGTGTGT
>JAODUO010000518.1:70000-140000 GCA_025642075.2 Ridgeia piscesae
TTCACTCACTGACTTACTTAAACAGTTCCTGTCTTGCCAGCAGACAATATTCACCGGTCTCTTGTCCAGCAAGAATGCATCATTCATTAGTCTACACCATGCTGTGCGATCCATTATCACAACCATTTCACTCCTTAGGCAAAAATTCATTTGAATTTAAAGTCACAACAAAACAGGCGCCACAGAATGCAAGCATTGTCCTCCCATTCCTAGTCAATGTCGTTATCGAACTTATTCTTGTCAGCTGACCGCGCCCTGTTTGCTCTGCCTTTTTCTAGTTTCGTTTTACCCTTCATTTTATCTGAGTACCTTGTCATTTTGGGAACATGCGACGACTGTGTTTTATCTGAAATTGGTATGGATGACAGATAGTGCTGTTGTTTGTCTTCTGGTTTATGTGTTGTGTATAAGTCTGTTTTTCCGAGAGTCGGGTAATCGGTTGTTGTGTGATGTGAATTGTCGTATTGAGATTGCCCAGTTGGTGGTAGTGTTTGTCTTAGTGTCTCACTGCTGTTATATGAGCTCTCTGACAATTTGTGAAGTTCTCTTACATGAGTTGTCTTCACGTGTTGTGTAGTCCTGTTGTTTTGCTGTCTTTCACTGGTATTGGCCGACAATCCAACATGTGCTTGTTTCTGACCAAGCTCATTGGTTGTTGCTGTCTGTCCTCTAGTGGACACATTGCTTCTGTTTCGCTCACTGTCATGTGACGGGCTGCCTTTCTGCGGCCCAGTTAAACTAGGTCGGTTGTCCGATGCATTCGTCAGACGTATCGGTGCAGCCACAGGTGTATGTTTGATAACAGTCTGTCTCGTTATCGTAAAAATGTACTTCTCTTCATACGTAACTGGAACACGTATTGGTCCATAGTTGTCGTCAACACTGCGCCGTGGTTGGTTGGTGTGTCGATGCAATATGTGGCTTTGTTTCTCCACAGAACCTTTCAGTTCACTCTCATGTAGATATATGAGAGGTCTGCCTTTGAGATTGGGCGGAGTTCGGCACGTCATGTGCTCGGGAGCAAAGAACGACACAGATTTTTTGCGTATCCACTTGACAAGCCAGTAGAGGGACTTGTCACAGTGCCACGGGTTCCCGGACAACTTGATGGCCTGCAGCGCGGGGAAATGTGTAGGGAAGTCTAACGGGAGACTTCTCAGTTTGTTGTTCATCAGATTGAGGTTCTCCACAGAGTCGAGGTAGTCCTCGTAGAACGCGTCCTGCTCCATGTGACTCGTCAACATCGGCGTGTTGTGCATGTCAAGGAAACGCAGGTTGCGCATGCCCTTGAAGAGCGACAGTCTCGCGAAGTGGACGTTGTGGCTGATCGACGCCAGCTGGAAAATGCGCAGCTTGTGGAGTCCGACGAATGCGTCGTCCTCGATCTTTGTGATCGGGTTGTTAGACAGGTCGAGCAGGTCGAGATTCGACAGATTACAGAAGGTGTACTGCTTGAGCAGCCTGATTGAGTTGCTGTTGAGGTCGAGACTGCGTAAATTGTGGAGCTCGTCGAATGCATGGTGGTGCACCATCTCGATCTTGTTGTTGTTCAGATACAGGTGCTCCAGCAGGTTGCCTCGCTGGAACAGCCACGGCGGCACGCGGCCGATGCTGTTGAAGTTGGCATACAGCCCCTGCAGGCTCACTGGCAGGTTGCGTGGTATACGCCGGATGAGATTCTTACCAATGTACAAGTTGTTGAGCACGCGCAGTCCTACGAACGTGTTCCGGTGGATGCGGTTGATCTGGTTGCGGTTAAGATCGAGTACTTGGATCTGACGCGTTTTCCGGAAGTCCCGCCGGTCGATCCGCGTGATGTTGTTCTCGGACATGCGCAAGTCTTTGACACTGTACGGGAGACCTCGTGGCATTCGTGTCAGGCTGCAGTGTGTGAAGTCTATCAACTCCAAGTGGCAGTTCGGTCTAAAGTCAAACGCTACCGTCTTTAATGGATTGTCACGCAGAACGAGGAATTTGAGCAGCGGTAGGTAGCGAAACGTGCGGCGATGGATGGTCGTGATGCTGTTGTTCCGCACGTCAAGCACGCTCAGTCGCTTGTTCGACACAAACGCATGGCGCCCGATGCGGCGAATGCGGTTGTTCGCGATGTTGATCAGCTGCACATTCGTGAGATCGATGAAGATGTCATCGATGCGTGTCAGTTGGTTGTCCCGCAGTGATAGCACTCGCAGTCGTCGCAGTCCATAAAAAGTCTCGGTCGCGACTCGCCGCAGGTGATTCTGCGTGAGACTCAGCGAGATCAACGACGTGAGATTGAGGAACGTTCCACGCTCGATGCGTGCGATTTGGTTGTTCTTGAGCAGGAGATGTTGTAGCCACGGCAACTGGTCGAACCACGTCACACGCAGTCTCTTTAGCGCATTGTTGCGCAGGTAGGCGACCGTCACTTTCCCTGGGAACTTTGGCACGGAGTTGAGTCCCTGGTTGTCGCAGAAGGCCTGGGTGATGTGACAGAGGCACACGGAGGGGCAGGAGACTGGGTGCTGGGCATCCACGGGCTGACCGGTGTGGGTCAGCACCAGTAGGAGGAGAAGTGTGGCAGGCTGGACATGGTCAGTGCCACCCATAGTCGCACTCTACAACACACACAAATGGTACAGTTTTATATTGCACTGCAGCCATTCCTCAGAAACACTTTACACTCTACTGCCTGGCAGACCTGTTCAATTGAACACCACTTTGATTCATCTGGAAAGTATTCAGCCACCTGCAGGTAATATGCAAAAACTTTGTCCTATTGCATAAAACTGAGTGATTTGGAGATATGTAGAGGTAACAAAATTGCCCAAGGTCCAACATGGCAACTGAGGATTCAAACCCGAGTCCTCATGGTTGAGACTTCGATGCTCTAGTCCACTGACAAATATGTAAACAAACTATGTACAGCTACACTGTGAACTGTGAGTGAATGAATATGGCAGTGTATATATCATGTAAAAATATAGGTGTAAGAATTGAGAGATTGAATGAAGAAACATGCGAGATGAGACCGAAATGAGCAGGACTTGTAGAGAGACTGACAGATGAGAGACTGCCAGTAGAGCATTGAAACCGAAGATGTAGAAAAACTTGAATGTGGGACCAATGTTCATACACTGCAGCTCTAGTACTAACCGGACCACCAAGCTGTGGCCAGCTGAATGTGATGTCTACTACTACTACATTTAACACCAACTGCCCCTAGGCTGCTACTAAACACACCTGTAAACGTCAGCGAAAACAGCAACTTCCGAGCCTCACAAACAGCAACTTCTGAACCTCAAAAGTGTAGCACTCTACACGAAATCACATCATTTGTTGTCACAATCGTTACTTACAGAGATGTTGGGGTAACGCAGCTACAACAACTTGATGCTGAGAAAGAAGTTGTGAACCCTGCCTCGTGGGCTACCGCCTGTTGCTTGGCCACAAGTCCGAATCCTGCAACTGTGCCATTAGTTGCTCCATGGAGCTGAACGGAGACCAGCTGCCCACGTCGGTTGGCAGACGTCGTCAGTCGTGTATTTGGTGTGGCGGAAATGTGAGAAATATATGCTGGTTTTTGGCAGCATGTCAGTCCGGTAGGTATCATGCAGTGCATTGTTTTGATAGCGGTTTGTTGACTTCCGGGCTGCTCTGAGGGGCGGTGCCGGTGCCAGTGCCAGTGCCTCGATATGCGGGCAGCTGCACCTGATGCCACTGTGAGCCAAAACGGTTGCCCCTATCACGTCATAGCTTTGGCAAGTTTTCAAACTGTACATGGGTCAGACCATCCGCGTGCAAGGTGGTGCATTGCATTTACCCACTCCAGTCCCTGGTACTGTGTCTGGGCAGGGAATGGCAGGATTCGATTACAGCATCTATGTTACAGTTATGGTGGCGATTATACTATCCTATCCAGTTTCGTAACAATTATGCAGAGCAAAGTTGTATATAATGCCCCTACAAAAATAACACAAAGGTTTTTCTCAAAAAAGTTATAGAAAAAAATGAAATACTTTATACCAGGTATGTATGTTGAGGAAACTTGTGCTGAACACATAATGGATGACAATTTGTATGTATTATATATTAAAAACCACATCAGTTGGGGACAGTTACTTGACAAAAAAATAGCTGTAACATGGCTGCAACAATCGGTATTGTGACTTTATCAATAGAACATGGCAAAACAAACTAAACTGTTTATTTCTGGTGCTAACTACTGTACTAGACTAATCACAATACAGTTTCCTAATAGTACTCTGAAGCACACCGGCATTGATATGAATTATATACATACCCTATATGAATTAACCTTCTATGTAGATGTTTATTGCATTTTATTTATGATACACAACTGTTGTTTTATTAGCTTTTTGCATAACTACTATATTAGTGATTGTTTAGAATATGTATTCATTTATGCATTTAGTATTAGTGACAAAGTAGAATGATATTGACATTGACAACATTGATTATTTGAAAAGCTAAAATATCAAACCATGATAGTACAGTAGACCTGAATAGCAAGGTGACCATATTAGCAGAACAAAGTTGGCTAATTTACTGTTATGGAAACAATTCGGTGCTGCCCTAAGGTGTCCTTAATTGTGAGGTGGCCATATAACAGAGGTGATGATTTGACTATATTAGTACTACTCGGTAGTAATTCTTTGAAGGCGAGTATCCTGCTTTGATTTCAGAACTGTGGCGACATCTACGTAACTAGACATATCATTAAACATCTTCCATCCTGCTCTAGCCTTGAGGTTGGCCTATTTCTGTACTTTTACTGAATTGCTTCCTCAGTGCAGACAGACATCACCGGTAGATCACGAGGACTACAAATCAGGCTTATGCATGTTCCATGTGCAACTTAACCCATCCATGACAAATGCAGACCAGGGGGTCTGAAGCCGTTCCAAGAAATGCTCCACCCCACGGTCCTGTCGATGTGTCCCAGTTAGAGGGGCCAAGGGCACAACAAGGGACTTGATGTGTCGGGAGTGTGAGAACCACAAATGATGTCCCTCGCTGCCTGCCCTACAACACCTGTCTGTCCTGTCGCGTCTGTCTTTTTTACGGCTCTTTCACGGCATCAGACCGTTAAAAAACACGGTTGCTACTGTCGCTGCAGTGGCTAGACACGCAGTGGCGTTTTTCAGTTGTATTTATTTTTATTCTTGTGATTCTCATACTAGATCAGGCAGAGATGTTGATGTTTGTTCAGTGAAGCTGATAGTGAGTGCTGACGTGGTTTTGACTTATGAATGGAGTTTTCCTTTCGGGGAAAGTTCATATGAATGTGATTTCCTGTTTGCCTATTGTTTGTTTACTTACAGATGACATCTTTTGTGCTGGAAGAAGGTGACTATTGGGGGGGGGCTGAGCTAGAGCATCAGAACTTTACTACTGTAGGATATGACATTGGAGGGTGTAGAAGGTTTGTTTAAGTGTCAAGGGGGAGTGTTGGAATTTGTTATGGTGTTGAGGATATTTTTGGAGACATTGCAGACGAAGCTTCGATGACAGAAGTGTGTAGATTTATTGGGAGCTTCCAACTGTTCCACATTTGACACTTGCAAAAACATCAATTGAATTAACACAATATTGGAGGGCCCCACTGTAAATATTAGGGACTGGAGTGCCCAAAACCCTTGTTTTGGCACCTATGTAGATACAACCTGTTTGTTTACATACAATTTTTTTTATATACCATTTATTTACATATAATTTGCTTACAGCATATTTTTACATTTTATAGTAATCAGTTTAATCATTCCTTGCCACTTTAATTATATACTGTCCATTGTGCCATCTGGTGTGCTGTTTTGGCCACAAACACTGGCAGTTATATGTTGTTGCAGTCCCGTTACAGTTTTGTTACATTCCTGCCTAACCATGTTAGATTCATCTGCATTTTTTACCCTTAAATACCTCCTGTGTTACTCATTAACGTAGATAAAGACTCAAAACAATGACGTGCCAAATCGTTTTTATTTCGTCCTCCAGAAATAGTGTTAACCGAGATGCTGACTGAGTGCAAGGTCCACGTACTGTGTTGTCTAACATGTTTTGTGTCGTGGTCGTATAGCCTGGATGTCAGCGAATATTATTGAACTAACCCCAGCTGTCCCGGAAATTACCCACAAGTCAGAAAGAAAAAAATATGTGCAGTGATTGATGGGGTCGTGTGTAGATAGATGGCACCCTGCTATGATGATGATCAACCATCAGTGTTGTTTGGGGTGGATGGAGCTTGTGTTTATTTGGCACACTGTGTCAAAACCAGGGCAGGTGATTAGGGTGAAAGGGTTACAAGAATGTGGGGCATCTACACATTCAAGCAGATTACCTGTTCCCAAGGGTAACCTGACCACCCCGTTAGACCGTACCTCAATGATTCTCCCAGGTATGTAAGTATGTAGTGTAGCAGCCACTATGACAGACAGGCATCCACAGACTGACAGACAGACACCAGACACTTTTGTCGTCCATCAAATACCACTGGCAGATTTATGTCCACTGAGATATGTTTGTAAACTCTCCGTGCAGTGTTTACACCCTAAAGAACGCACCCTTTATACTCTCCAGGACGTTCCATACAATTTATGTCCTCAGTATTTATGACTTCTCCCCCTGGTTTCGGGGTTGATTGATGGCATATAGTGGCACACGTTGAGATGTCTTGACTGGTGTTGAGAGTTTGTCATTATGCCATTATGTTAAGTATTATTCAGTATAAATATAATGGATATGTAGACGTGTGTGTGTGTGTGTGTGTGTGTGTGTGTGCGTGCGTGCGTGCGCGTGTGCATGCGTGCGTGCATGGTTTGGAAATAAAATTAAATATGTACTCCACACATCTTTCAAATTGGGAATTAACGATGACTTTCTCGACAATGACGGCAAACTAAAAAGTATGGTTGGACAGTAAGAATTAACCATTTGGAGCGTTTAAATGAAACTTGCTGTTTTGATCCACCACATGTAGTATGGATCTCGATCACACATTGATGTCATGTGACCTGACTCAGACTTTGGCGGAATGATCTGGATGTAGATGACATTAAATCACTGGTAGTCGGGAAATCATAACACATTTTGTTTGACGTCAGGGTTAAATAATTATTGATAACTGTGTTGCCGTTCATGGAATATTGAGTTGTCATTTGTTTTACTTTATCTAGAATACACAGGGTAGAGTAAAACCATATATATGTGTGTGTGTGTGTATTGCTAGAGGCCAGTGTCTGGGGCTTGTAACTTCCCTGATGTCAGCTTTGTATGCAAATTTACATACCACTGTGGTTGGTTTTCATGTCAGTTCCCAAACCAGCCATCCATCCTGATGTCTATTATGTTTTTTGTTAGCCAAAGTCGCTATAAGTATTTGTCTTGTAGAAGACATGCTGCGTCTACTAGAGCTATTGGTGCCTTAAAATACAGTGTAATGACAATGTAATGTAAATGACAAGATTGATAGATGTGGTGGTTTTTAAGGCAAGGACATCTTGAGTCATTGAAATGTAGTGACATCAGCTAAATGTAGAGGACATAATGAGGTGCATTGAGATTTGACAGTATGAAAGCATGACCGATGTGTCAGTTAACACTTTTTTATATGTATGGAATGAAAAGCCAGCCTATATGTAGGATGACCACAGAAAGTCACTACACTGTACTGCACTGGCCACCCAGAGGCTGATCTTAATGAAGACAAGGTAAAGGTGATCTAGAAGAATGTAGACTTTGCTACTTTATTAGTTTACACAGAGTGTAGAGAAAGAGAAGGTCTTACCTGCAGTAGACTTGGCCATCAGTGGTGTCCAGTGGTGTCCAGGGCAAGCTGGCGTCTAGTCTCTAACTGCCCGGTGGTCAGTCATTGCTGCAGGCAGGCAGCACTGCTGACAGGTAGTGAGCACTCAGTATCCCAACGTCTCTCGTAGTCCAAGCCCACTCACCCCAAGGCTACATCACTGTCGGCTTGTCTGTGTCAGCAGCACTTGTGAGCTGATAGTAAGTTAACCGCCTGCGGTAGGCAGTGATCTCACTTCAGGGTCACACATCTGTACGGTTACTCTTACACTTGCCGGTGTCACCCGCTGACAACTGTCATCTCACTGTGGACAGAACACAATGGAAGCACACGTTCACAAGTTGTGGTGTAGCACTCAGTCGTAGAGCAGCCTTGTCTGTGAGTCGGTGGCAGCTGCACATGCACCTTATCCTATAGATTACACCCTACATCAGTCTCAGTCTCAGTCCCTCGGCAGTCTAGTGCAGTTTTCATGTAGCCGTGCTAACACAAGAGATGCTACCAACGCTACTGGTGCAGAACCGCGATGCATGTTTGCTTGGCGGTGCTCGGGGTTGGAGTGAGGGGGGGTAACAGGACGAGTGGTTCACATGATTACTGTATCCCGGAGGCGAGGTACACACCATGCTGGGGCTGCCATTGTTCGCCCCATCGCAGTGGGGTAACATGTGCAGGGTGGAGCGAGGCTGACCCCACTTAAAGAAAGCAAAAAACTAGCAGCTGACTGCCGGGCGGGGTGCCGGGAGATTGACATTAATAGAATCTAATGACTGTTTATGTGACCCACCTGAGCACTCATACAAGTACACCACTGGTTACCCAGGTCAGAGGTCATTGCACAGTGTGTATTTGTACAACCTGTTGACAGGTTACGTCAGCGGTTCCCCAGCCTGTAATTGTTCCTTATCCCTGTGACCTAACCCAGCTCCGACTCTGCCCCCGTATCTTATTTGTGGTGTCTGTGGCTTTGCCCGGGCAGGAAAAAATCTATTTAGTCTGAAAGAGCTGAGAATTCAGACTGTCTTGCCTCTCTGTCTAACTGTTATAGCTTCAAGTTCCCGTTCTTCCTTTCTCGCTACAGTGCATGTGGTTGTGAAAACATTGCAAGAACACATCTTCAGAATACCTGATTTGCTTTTACAAGGACTTAAATGTTAAATTTGTACCAGATCAATTACGGAAAATGCCTGTGCTGTAAGTCAGTAAATAAAATGTGCACATTGCGCTGGAATAATGGCACATTGCAGTAAATCTATAAACAAAGTCATTTCCCCAAAAAAGTTACACAGGACCCACATGTATCATGGATTTCATTTCACTGAAGAAAAAATTTGCAATAAAAGACTTCAATTGCTGTGATTATCAAGAGATGGTGCAATGTGCAGTAACTTATTTTGGTACAAATTGTGCTTACACTCATTTTCTGTTACACGGTTGCTGGCTCTACAAGTGGATTTTATAAATACCCTGGTACATAGGACATGTTTATGATGAAACTTTAGATGCATCTAAGCTGCAGTGGGGCGACTTATCGTCATGGTAAATTACGCCTTGGCATATAACAGGAAAGGAACCAAAACAAAACGGTACTTCAGTAAAGGCAGCTTGTATGTATACATTACTTTGCTTACATGCAAGGGTAAGACTGGTGGAAACTTCCCCAAGTATGAACGTTTATATTACAAGCTGATCATATATTATATTCTATTGGCCAAGGGACCATTTCAGTAAACAAAATAAGACATCTTAAGACAAGTTCTGCTCTTTGAAATCAGTCAACTACAACTTCTCAATTCTGTCTTGGTTTAGCCTTTTTTGGTATGCGTGAGATGCCGCAATTAAATGATACCCCAGTATTTAAATTATATTAAATTTACGATTTACTCAAAACCAGTGCGATTAATTGAAGCAAAAGACTTTACCTGTCGTTGCGCAGATGACCAAGGTTCCATTGTTGTAATATTCTACACTATTGGCAACTTGTTGAGTTTGCTTAAGTCCTACAGGGTCTGTTTCTTGTGTTACTCTTTTGTTATTCTTTCTTCATGTTCTGCTCTTTGTTCATCTGACATTGCTCTTCAGCAGTGCTGTTTCTCTGCGTCGTCGATCTTCCTTTTGACAAATAATTTGTCAGAAGATGCCCATAGTCCATTGTGGACATCACTCCAAGAACCTGCAGGTGAAATGACTTTTGCTGTTTTATAAAGTTTGTCCAATGTGCACATGAGTATTACTTTACTTTTGCAGGAAGCATTCGGTTGTTTTCATTGTCCTGAACCCTGGAACAATCAGAACAGGTCCTGAACCCTGGAACAATCAAAACATGTCCTGAACACTGGAACAATCAGAACATGTCCTGAACACTGGAACAATCAGAACATATCCTGCCACTTCTCTACTGCAAGTGACGTCTGTACTGACACCTGGACACAAGTTAAACCTCCTCCACATGTCACATGATGTGTCATATGACCTGACAGTGGGTGCCTTGTGCTGTAGTGGTTGTTGAACCACTGAATAGCACTCAGTTACACCCATAGTAGTATATGGGGCATACACACAGACTGTATTGACCTATGTTATCAACACCAATAAGAGTCAGGGTTGATGCTCACATCATTCAAGAGCTATCAATTAATCAGTATGGCATGGTCACTGAGTCTGTAGTATATCTATCATGGGAGGTGTCAAGGGTAATGGGCCAACATGTCCCTTTTATGGGATGCAAGAATGTGTCCCATCACCAGTAGGTGGCGTGGTGTATTTCCTTGTCCACGCCGAAGCACATAAAATACAATTTAAATAAATATGAAAAGTACAATACATATAATACAATCAAAGCAATGATGTGATCGACGTAAAGATATAACTGTAAAGATAAAAAAATATGGATATATATATATATATATATATATATATATATATATATATATTGAATTATTGAAACAAATTATGATATGATTTAGATCTTACAGAGGTGAATGCATATTCAGATCATATCTGATGAAGGCGACCAGTTTACTTGTTTTAATTATTAGTACTTCACATTGAAAACTCTTGCATTATGGGTAATACTGACAGTTCTGTTTTTAGCTAGCAACAGTTATTAGGCATTTTTCCTTCACCAGTTTTTAATATTCTGCTTATAACATATAATAATAATCAAATTTATACAGTCCTTTTAAATGTATAATTATATGTTGCCAGGATTTAATATTGTCACATTCCAGTATGTTTTACTGCACATTATTGGACCTTGGAATAATTACAGAAACATGCGTAATGTTATGAACAATTGATTTATGGCCATCTAACATCCTAAAATTAATAAGAACCAATGGTAAATTTAAAAACAGGTTTAGTTTTGAAAAGTGTATATTTTTATGTAAGGTCATACTGACATGTCATATATTACCCTGGGTAATCAGATATACCCTTGAGGAAAGCAGTTAATGCATGCATGCATGCACACACACACACACGCACACACACACAACACACACGGACACGGACACACGCACGCACCACACACACACACACACACACACACACACACACACAACACACACACACACACACACACACACACACACACACACACACACACACACACACGGACACAACACACGGACACAACACACGGACACACACACACGGACACACACACACACGGACACACATACACACACATCCATATGCTGACCAAAGTACACTTAAAATAAGAACCCAAGCTGAAGTTAATGGTTAATACAAGTTAGAAAAAACACTAGTCGGACGTCTACTAACATGTGTGTGATGTCTGTGTGATAGCTTTATGTTCTTAGTTCTTAGGTGATTACCTCCAAACAGCCCAAACTTGGGCTAACGCAGGAGCTGGCAGTTCAGCTGTTGTGTACGACTGTGAAACCTCCGCACCCTCCCCCACCCTCTCCCCTTCCTAGCCCAGTGTTCCCTGGCACCCATCCGGTCCCAGATCTCCACCTAACCAGATACAGGTTGATTTACGGTGCGTTCTGTTGTGTGCATTCTCTTGTCTATGCATACTGTAGGTGCAGCTAAGTCATGCCCTGATATCTGACCTGCATTTCTTGTGGTGGTGTAGTGATTCAAGTACCAGCGTTTGTTTTCCTATAGTCACTCCTGCTAAATGTTGATAGTGCTATTCAAAGTTGGGCATACAATGTTCAGTGACAAAAAATGTAATATGTGCAATATACTTCTAACAGCAGTATACATAAAACAAACTAATAAGCATATAGTGCCACCTTAGATAGACTGCTCTCTTTAAGCAGCATAAAGCTGGTCTTTTAAAACGTTTACCTCTTGTCGTGTGGGTAATACCTATTATTAAAAAAACTTGAACAGTTAATATAATGGTATAACCAGACAAAATTTTTGTAATGATATAAATAATTATTTGTAAAAACAAATGTTTGAATACTTAGATTTGAGTGTAATATATATATATATATATATATATATATATATATATATATATATATGTATATATATATATATAAACAAACATACATACCCACACCAGCGAAAGAAACAGTTCAGTATCAAGAAGAATGAAAGAATATCTATCTTGTCCTCAGTACTTGTGTTATCTATATGGTACATACTACGTACAGTGTATACAGTAGACACAAAAACGAAAAAACATCTAGAACTGTTATCAGCCTTTTGAGTAATCAGTAAGCACTAACCACAAATAGAATACAGAGCATCAGTGTTGCCTGAAAGATGTCAAAATATTGGTACAGAAGATAAATTTTAAAAAGCCATCAAAGGCCACCATTCATACCAGCACGTTGTTTGTGCTTGTCGCTGATTTAAATTTGGATAGTGCTATTCAAATTTGGGCATCAGATTTTAAACGACATTAAAAAACTAATCTCCACAACGTATATGCGTACAGGATTGAAAGAAAATTAATCTTGTCATCAGTCCTTATGTAAACTTCTAAGTGGTGTACGTATAAATATAGACACAAGAATAATAGAACGTCTCTGTAATTTGTCATCTCTCCTTATCAGTAATCAGTGAACACACACGGGAGCACAGGGCAACAGTGTTGTGGGAAAATCAAAGAAGTCAAAAGTCTTGTTGAAAATCAAACTGTTAATGGGAGGGAGGACAGCAGATTGAATCGAACCACCATCCGATCAATCAACAGACCAGTGCCCCAGTGCGTGACTAATTACTAATGATACCTATATATTTTGTGGATAGAGACTATGCACTGCAGTCAAAGTATTCTAACACAGTTCTTATGAGATAATGTTAATAAATGTGGTATAATATATATTGTTACTATTCATGTCAATCATTTTGACATAAGTTTATAAAAGCCACTTTTGGGTGAATCAATGAATTAATCACTGAGCATGAACAGACCCAGCGAGGAAACGAAGTGAATGACATACCCCCCCCCCGGGTAGTTGTTATAGCTAATTATAGCTGTCAGATAAAGGTAGGTTTTTCTGCCGCTGAAGTCTGCCATATGTGCTGTTTTTCTTGTCTGTTATTGCCAGGCAGCGACAATGTATTCAGCCACCAGCGTATATACACAGATAATGGTGTGTCTGTACGTTTTTATCGGCTTGCCGAAATCATCCACTGGCATGAACCCAGGAAATGGATCTTCATGTGATGGAGATGCTGAGCAGAAATATGCAGTCAGGTTGTGTTGAACTTACAGAACTTGGGCCTGTCACTGCGTGCAATGTGCACATGTGATGGACCCACTATGAAACAAACATAAAGGGTATGCAGAAAAATCATATTAATTGTTGTCACTGTGAAAGGTGTCCTTATCTGTGAGTGTGTGTCACTGTGCCAGATCTTCAACAGGAGGAGATAAAAATAGCACTGGGACATATGTAAATGGGTACTGAAAGTTGGTGAGGTGGAACTTGAGGCAAATGGTGTGGTGATACCCAGATAGTTGCCTCATTAGAAGGGAATGCGATATAGTCACTATTGTTTTCTTCTGCCAGACTCTAGAGTTGACTCACCTTCGTTTGTGTGTGTTTCACCCTTGCGTGTCTTGGAGACATCTGGCGGAACCATCAGTTCTTGTAGGGTCTTTGAACTAGTGTAGCATCATGAACTGTGCCACGCAGGACACTGATGTCCATCTGCCAGGCCGGGGACTGTCATTACCCAGGGTGTTGACCTATACAGAGGTTAGCACTGAGCCAATCTGGGGGGGTGTGCCATAGTATACTGATCTACATAGTGTTAGATGTCGTAGGTGTGAATTTTCTATGATGTGTAGAGTACATGGGAAAAATCAGCAAAAGCGAATGGTGCATAGTTTTACCATGCAAAATTAAAAAAAATTATTGGGACACGATTCATTTGATGTGTAATACTTTTACTGCCAATGGTAGTTTTCTTTTATGGTAACCACTGAAGTTCACTAACTTCTTTCCCTTCAAGTGAGTCCACTTGTCGTCGTAAACCAGCCTCCAGTTACAGTTAGTCAGTTACTCACCTGATGCTGTGCATGTTATGATTATTATCCGTTGAATAAATAGTTTGTAGTTTGTGTTGTCAAACTGTAAATTTATTTGTTAATATTTATTCGTAGATATGGGGGAAATCAATTCAGTAATTTGTCTACTTAAGATCCACTTACAGATTTCTCCCTATCGCATGCAAGAAACAATAGAACTGTTGCCAGACAGTCACTAGATGTGTAAGTACAAGGAGTATCTAAAATTGTCAGATGTGGTCATAACATTATAAAAAATAATGTTTTCCTGGATGTAGAACATCATTAAAGGGCATCAGAATTGGCTGCAATTTGTTCTTCTTCAATACACTGTGAAAAAATAACATTTATTGAGTTACATGCAACCACTCTGTAATACAATATCCCCGGCGCCAATCTGTCCATCGCAAAGTGGATGGGCACTGTGTACACTGTAGTCACACACAGGACAAGTGCTGTCCCCTGGAGCACTTCGGTTTATAACATTAACAAGTTCTTGACCTCTTGACCGGATCGCTTCACCTTTTGGCACTGAGGGGCTATTTACTTATTACTGGCATGTTTATTTACTAAATCTTGAATGTAGCACTTAGCAAGGTTTATTAAAACTGGTTATATTGACATACTAATATCTACTGCAGAGGTTTAATATGTAGCAACGTGAAGGCACATGTAGGTATGTGATTGTGGTACCTGTCTAGGGTCTTACTGGAATGACAAGCTGTTTGAATATGCCAACCGTATCATTCATACATCTTGCTGTAACATTTGTAAATGCTTTCTCATCAGATCATCACTCGGACATCATCAGCTGTTTGATAGTTTAATGTTTCACCATGCAAAGTGCTATCAAAACATATTTACATGTTCATCATATCCAAAAACTAACTTTGATTGTTGTTAGTATAATACAATAGTTGCTAATGCTAAGTAATATATATATATATATATATATATATATATATATATATATATATATGTATGTATATATATATATATATATATATATATATATATATATATATATATATATATATATATATATATATATATATATATATATATATACTGTATATTTGTTTTAAATATATCAATTCTGACTTGTTTCTTTGATATAACATAAATGTACAGTGTTAGGCATTAGACTAGAGCCCAGTGTATCATGGAAAACGACACTGTAAAAAAGTCAGATAGTCATACATAAACACATCTTAACAGGGGTGTTTTCTTAATGCTTTTATGCAGGATTAAGGCTTGTATAGTCTACCATGGATGCCATGTCTTTGAGATTACCAAGAAAGTAACCGGGGTTGGTGTCACATTTCTATTTGGTCGATGATTTCTGCTGAGCTGTTGATCAGTTTTATCTGCAAAGTTTGGATTTAGCAAAATGGATAGGGCTGGTAGTTTACAAAATGAAACATTTGTTGTTCTTTGTAAAGGTGATTTTGTAGAATGTATATTGTCCCTACCACAAATCTGCGCCCTTCTCAATGCTGTTCACATGAACGTCAGTGCCACTTTCTCCCGCAGTGTTACAGTTAGTGCACACACAACATTTATAACAGCTGTTCTGCAACATTATATTTGTTCTGCAGTATACAAAAGCTGAAAATGAATGACTGTGTAGTTATCGTAGTTAATAAGCATACTATTCTACTATCCCAGGCAGAGTTGGGCAACTTTATTCCCAGTCATAGTAGTTATTACTGTCTTGAAAGCTGTGCCAGTGTTTGAGTTGAGATGTCTCATGGCCAACTACTTCATTATTATCTTGAAAGCTGTGTCAACAGTGTTGGAGTTGAGATGTCTCATGGCCAACTACTTCATTATTATCTTGAAAGCTGTGCCAACAGTGTTGGAGTTGAGATGTCTCATGGCCAACTACTTCATTATTATCTTGAAAGCTGTGCCAACAGTGTTGGAGTTGAGATGTCTCATGGCCAACTACTTCATTATTATCTTGAAAGCTGTGCCAGTGTTTGAGTTGAGATGTCTCATGGCCAACTACTTCATTATTATCTTGAAAGCTGTGCCAGTGTTTGAGTTGAGATGTCTCATGGCCAACTACTTCATTATTATCTTGAAAGCTGTGTCAACAGTGTTGGAGTTGAGATGTCTCATGGCCAACTACTTCATTATTATCCCCACATTGAACCCATTTCTTCAACTCACGTGTGATGTGGCTTGAAAGGGTATATTTTCAAGGTATATTTTGGTGGTATGAGCTTATGTGCATAATGATAAAAACAAAACTTTAGTGTTACAATAATGGCAGTGTCGTTGACATATGGTTGATTTGCTTTGACATTATTGCAGCTAGAATGGATCCACATTCGGTATTCAGGTTTTGAGCAGATGACCATATGGTTACAATAGTTATACTCTACTATTATGACGTGTCAGTGAATGATTTTTAATTGACTGATAAAGTCATGTTTGACCACTCTATATGTGTTATTAACTGGAACTTAATTAATGTGGTCATTGTAGTCATTATGATTAAATAGTACAGTCTAGTGTTATCATTTGTTTACTGTCTTTTATCATCACCTGTTATCACTTGATTGCATGTGTGTCTGCTGATTGATCAAATTAAAACCAAGTTTTGAAATGTTAGTGTTCTGTAGTCATGTCATGCAAGGTCTGTGCATGGATTGTTCTGTGCTGTTGGCCCCTGGTTGTCAGAAGTGTGTCAGTAGGTGTTTTATGTTTAGTTATAGAGCTCTGTGGCCCCACATCCGTCCCCAGACACAGCCATTGTGCTAGCACTGTGTGAATGTGTTTATCTCATCTGGCGTGACGAATGTACGTTCATTGGTATATATTATATAAACGCGCGTGACAGTGTGTGTTTGTGCACAGTCAGCCTTGCATGTGCTTGTACACGCGTGTGCATTCACTCAAGGCGAATGCGCAAATGTATGGGTATAGGTGCAGTGTGGGACTCGTTGAATTTAGATTGATTGACTCCACACTGACAATGCCGCACTTGAACCATGAATGAGGTTAGCACTTATGCAGAGACACACAAAGGCGGCATGGCCTGCGTATGAACACATGCCTATTTAGCATTACAGGGGGGACTGTGGAGTAAGGAGTATCATATGGTGTGGTCACGTAGCTACGCGTAGTGGGGAATAAGACCAAGGAAGTGGGAGTGTTGAGTTAATCCAGGACGTTGAGGTGGTAAGGAGGGCGCTAGGTCGCCCGAGGCAGTCGGAGCAGCTGTGAACAGTCGCTGCGGTGGTTAATGAATGAAAGACCCGAATACAAACACCGCCCAGTGAGGTGTGTTGATGCGGCCACCATGTTGAGGAAGGAACTCCAGTGTCAGGGTAGTCGTTTCTCTCACTCTTGTCAACGTTTGTGTCGTTTGTGTGACAGATGCTTCTGTAGTGATGTCACTAAGGTCAGTGGTGTTCAAGTGTGGCACATTTTGGGAGGTTTTGTCATGCGTTTATCAGGTAAAACATGTTTTTCTTCCAGTCTGTTATGTTCGTTTTTTCCCCCTTGCACCTGTGGTTTTGTCCGAGCAGTGTAGACAAAGCACTGACATATGTTGGTACCGTTTTGGCACGGCGGTACTAATAGGGTGTTGGTAAAGCATTGGTAGTGTTGGCATCATAATATGTTGCTTGTCCCCACCAGGGTTATAGAGTGGTTAGAATATTGGTACAGTATTCATAAAGAGTTCTTACAGTGTTCATGCAGTGTTCATACAGTGTTCATACAGTGTTCATGCAGTGTTCATACAGTGTTCATACAGTGTTCATACAGTGCTCTTACAGTGTTCATACAGTGCTCTTACAGTGTTCATGCAGTGTTCATACAGTGTTCATACAGTGTTCATACAGTGCTCTTACAGTGTTCATACAGTGTTCATACAGTGCTCTTACAGTGTTCATACAGTGCTCTTACAGTGTTCATACAGTGTTTACAGTGTTCATACAGTGCTCTTACAGTGTTCATACAGTGTTCATACAGTGTTCATACAGTGTTCATACAGTGTTCATACAGTGTTCATACATGTTCTTGTTCATACAGTGTTCATACAGTGTTCTACAGTGTTCGTACAGTGTTCATACAGTGTTCTTACAGTGTTCATACAGTGTTCATACAGTGTTCATACAGTGTTCATACAGTGTTCATACAGTGCTCTTATAGTATTCTAACAGTGTTCATATAATGTTCATACAGTGTTCATATAATGTTCATACAGTGTTCATACAGTGTTCATACAGTGTTCATACAGTGTTCATACAGTGTTCATACAGTGTTCATTACAGTGTTCATACAGTGTTCATACAGTGTTCATACAGTGTTCATACAGTGTTCATACAGTGTTCATACAGTGTTCATACAGTGTTCATACAGTGCTCTTATAGTATTCTAACAGTGTTCATATAATGTTCATACAGTGTTCATATAATGTTCATACAGTGTGTATACAGAGTTGCCAGTGTTAATCTCCCATTGGCTCAACATAGCACATGTAGTGTGTGTGCAACATTGAATCATATATAGCCATATCATTCAGTGATGTTCATATTCAACTTGGGAATTTCCATTCACAGTGCTTTTTGATTGACAGAAAAATTATGTATTTTACTTCAATTTGTATTTATATACAGTTCTCTGTGTGATTTGTTAGTATATTTCATTATATTTCTTTTGATAAGACAATAAACCTCAGGAATTACTGTCACTTGCCTAGAGGCTACAGAAAGTAAGATTCCATTACAGTATCTTATGTTTGCAGCATACATTCATGTGTAGAACATAGCAATGAATTGGTGATGTTGTCATGTTACAGCAAGAGATATCACTGGCTGCGTTGTCACCCGAGGCACATGTGACCATCGAGAGAGACGATGATGTCAACATGGAGGGCTACCTCTTCAAGAGGACAAGCAATGCGTTCAAGTCATGGGTCAGGTATGTCGTTGTACACCTAACACCTGATTCTTGGCATGTGTCAAACGTGATTGTCATCCTTGTCTTGGGGGAGGTTGGCTTCAGTTATTGGTCCTAGGCTTTTGTTTCTTTCCTTTCATCATTAATTTCTGACATTCACATCAAATTCATGTAATCATGTTCTCCACCTACCAATTCTCCCATTGCAGTCATGGTCTGCCTAGTCTTCTACCCTCCTCTCTGAAGGATTCATTCATTCTCTGTAAGCTGGTGTAGTGTACCATTCACACACTCCTCGTCCTAACTCTTCCATTCTTCACCTGTCTGTTGCCTTCAACCCAAATGAGAAAGATAATAACATTTTCTTTATCGCGGTGTCTTTTTCTTGCTGCATCAGGGTTTGTTGCTTTTCTAGCTGAAGTTATGTTATCTTTATTGACAATTACATAAACCTGTTTGACATAAACCTGGAATGATGTTGCTATGTTTTGTGGTGTTTCTGTCACATTTGTCGTGACATCTGTAACATGTACGGGGGTAATATGAAGATATTGATAGCAACATTTTTTTTCAAACTAAAAGAAGATAGTATGGCAAGGGGGCATAAGGCACCGTTAGTCAAGCCATTACTGTAGGTTAGATAAAAGAAAATTCTCCTTCTCCCAGAGAACAATAAATAATTGGAATCAATTAAGCAATGACTGTGTAAATGCCAGCAGTGTAAATATGTTTAAAAATACAATTTACAATTATCTGGCAAGGGCGGGCTATACCTAGATTGAACGTGTAAATTTTTTTGAAATTATTTTAATACTGATTAAATAATTTGTTCATATATTTATTTTAATTTATTAATTTTTATAACAAATTGTTATTATTGTAGGACATTTTATGTATTTTTTTACTTATATATTTTTATTTTACTTATATGTATTTTTAGAGAGAACATATTTTTAATTAGTAGCATTTTAGTGGCATTTTATAATTTTGTATATTTATAATTTTAAGTATAATTCAAATTTATGTACACTTATAATTTAGTGAACACTCGATAAGCCATAGGCTTCCTTGTTCACATACCGTCTGGAGCTTTACTGGAAACATACTACTTAAGACTTATTTCTCTTTCTCCTAATAGCAGTTATCTTAGACCTAACCATATATTTTAGCTGGATTTTAGCTAAAAATTAATTTTGATAATATTAACATTTGCGTACACATATGTCCACATACTGTTATGGTTTATTTCCAGTGCATCAGTTCGCAGGTTGGAAAACTGTTTTTCATTTCTAGTTGAATACTTAAGTTCAAGCTGCTATGTTCGTCGATATGTTCTCTTCCTAATTATGTTTTTCTTTAAACTTAACTTGATAGAATACTTTGCTGTTTTGTTTAGTAAACTGTTGGATGATAAAAATATCAAGAATTGTTAATACTGAAGGAATAAATTATTAAAGAGCATATTAGCTATAAGATTACTGGCATTACCTGTGATGTGTTCTAATAAAACTAACTTAATTTTTTTATTTATTTAATTTGTTTATTTAAGTTATATTTATTAATTTTTTAAACCATTTTATTTACACCTTTTCAATCATTTTTTATTTACTTAGTATATTCTTGTTGTGCCTTTGAGGAGGTTGTTAACTTAAACATGTGTAATGTTAATGTTGTATGATAATTGTAAACTAGATTCAGCATGCAATTTTCTATTGACAGACGCTGGTTCACGATAGAGAACAACCAGTTGGTGTATCGGAAGCGAACTAAAGACAGCCTCACTGTGATGGAGGAAGACCTTCGACTGTGCACTGTCCGACCGCTGGTAGAGATTGAACGACGCTTCTGCTTTGAAGTTCTTTCCCCCTCCAGGTATGTCAAAGTTCAAGGTTCAGCTCCATATAACTGAATTAATTTCATAGGTGAACATTTATCTATTATTTTTTTATGGTGTAAAAATAATTATTTTAGTAATGTATTCAGAGACCTTCTTCATTGGCAATTGTAACTTGCAACTGGCAGTTGGGTTGCTTAACATTGGCGTTGTTCTCCCAACTGATTTTTTAAATCGTTTCCGAAGCCCAAAATGTGCATTTCAACGAGTAGTTGCCCAACTAGGAGTAGGAATTGAGTGGCATTACTGGTGTACTCCGATCACTTCTTACAGCATCTTCCGATATCTCCAAATAAGTGAGTTACCTAAAAATCGTAAACTAGTCATCAGTGTGTGCCAGGCATTACCAGATGACCTTAATCGTGAGGTGGCTGGATAATAGAGTTGACTAAGGTGAAGTTTGACTGTATGTGTATGTGTGTGACGTCACTTGTTGTAGGAGCCACATCTTGCAGGCAGATTCGGAGGCTGACTACCATGCATGGATGAATGCGATCCAGGCTGGAGTGTCTACCGCCTACAACAACCACCAGAGTGTCGACAAGGTAGGATACGAACATGACAGTTGTGTCATCCCCATGGACCAACTCGAAAAAGCATGCAATAATTTGTTTCTGTAATCCATTGATGTTTTGCAAAGGTTTTGATGACTTGCTTTGAGCCTTGAATACCTAATGCTGAGTGAACAATTACTATTTGACAAAGGCTGTATTATATTTGTAAATCCACAAAGTAACTGGTGACTCGTGGTGTAGTATTTTATATCCATTGTTACATGCCACTTTGAATACATTCCTGAAACTACCACCCACCCATGTATATAGCTCCAGAAAAATGAACTAAAAAACTAATTGTCCTTCTCTTGCCAATGGTTGCTAGATTATGTGGAATACTATCTATGACGTCAAATAGGAGTTTATGTAGATAGAAATAACTGGTAATTTAAAGATGTTTTCAGGCAATATATAACTTTCATTCATTTTCTTATGACATTGTACAAGTTAGTTGCCTGAACAAGAAAACTGTCTAACTGTATAACCAGGTATTTGGTAAACAAATCTATGATATTATATTTTGTGCTTGTATTTGTTTGCTAGACATCTCCAGTTTGAAATGGATTCTTGCTGCCATAATGACATCTGACTCTGTCACCATGTCAGTGTGTCATCACAATGTGTTTTCAGGCCCCTGACGGTCACAGTGACACACAGTCTGGTGACAGTTCTGCCAGTGGTGACAGCCAGGCCAAAGTCCAGGCTGCACTGCCACCTAGCTATGAATCAGAAAAGTAGGTCATTACCATGGTAACATTGCACTTGCCACGCAGAGAGTGTTCATTATTCAAGTGATTTTTTTTAGTCTTCTGAATATTATCAAAAATTAAAAATGTTGCAGAAATCTGTTCCTTTTTAAAGACAAGCTGCTGATTTTGTTTTAGATAAGACTTGCCTTCACAGAAAGCACATATTATATTCATTATTGTTTTGTTAGATCAACTATAAGGATTTTATACAATCCTTCATAATACTATCTGCACTGTTGTGTGGGTATGGAATAAAACTATTTTGTTTTCTGATACATTATTTGTGTCAACACATGTCACAGCCTGTCACATACATGGTATTGGATGTCACTTACATATCACCATGTGACCATGTGCCACATATATGCCAGCTATGAGTATGACATGTCACTCTGTCACTTAAATTTCATTATGTCACTAACGTGTCACTTTATGTCACCTGTACATGCTGTGTGTCACTTCCACATCACAGTATCTCTTAACATATCATGTCACTTACATGTCACAGTGATATCACTGTGTGTCACTTACATGTCACTGTGTGTCATTGACATGTCACTGTGTTGCCAGGTTCAGTCGGATGTCCCAGATCCTGTCGGTGGCTGGTAACAGTGAGTGTTGTGATTGTGGCTCCGGAGAGCCGCGCTGGGCCAGCATCAACCTGGGCATCACCCTCTGTATAGAGTGCTCCGGCATCCACCGGTGAGGAGACAGCATCTGTAATGTTCTTTAGCTTTTACTGGCCTCGTCATGTTTCGGAACATAATGTGATTATTAACTCCTATAATAATCGCTAGCTATTATTAATGTATAATTATTATTTAATGAAAATAAAGCTTATATTCTGGTATATATAATTTTTTTTTAGTTTATTCGACGCCACTTTCTGCTTCTAGAGACAGTTGTAACTGCAATATAGTCTGTTGTATTATTAATTATGTAGAAAGTAAAACATGGGTGGTGTCTATGACAGAAACTTATTTTGTCTTAAAAGACAGTCTGTTTGTAGTTTTTAATTGATTAATTGTACATTTTTCTGAAGACTAAGAGCTGGTGTTGAGTATGTGCTTCCTGCTATCTTGTCTTTGGTAGATATGATCCTGGAGAATTTCAGATGACAAACAGAATATTCATTTTCAAGACAATCTTTACTGGCGATATTATGAAGGCAGGCTGAGATAATCGCATTACACGTTGAGATTCAACAACGACTTATCATTTTCCCACGTTCTACACTGCTGACTTCCCATTGCAAATTACTACTTTGGCTAAATACTTTTTTAATTCCAACACCACCGGATAGAGGAGCAGACAGTCTCCCTTGGTTTAGACTCCAGTAGGTACACTTGTCCCTGTTGCAGGAGTTTTGGGGTGCACATGTCAAAGGTGCGTTCACTGACGCTGGATTCCTGGGAACAAGAGCTACTCAAGGTGATGCTGGAGCTTGGCAACTCAGTCATCAACCAGATATATGAGGCAAATGTCGACGAGAATGCATTCAAGCGAGCCACGCCACATTGTAACAGGTAGGTGGTGCCATCTGCGCCGTACTGAGCACACTATTATTGCGGAGTCAACGGTGGAGTCACCGGTGCCGAGAAGGATGTGCTGGGTTGACTGGAGACAGTTGTTGTTGTTGCCATGGCAACAGTGTGCATGCATTAACATTATTTGTTTGTATCCAAGTAGAAAATATTGTGATTTGGTTTAACATGTTCATTGATTCATTTTTATCTCCATTCCAATATTTTTTATTGTTATTAAGATGTACTGCTAGACTTTGAGTCATGAATAAAACAATTACATGTGGGACTCAGATAGGTGGACAGAAGGTATTGATGTAACTTTGTAAACAAGTTGAGTTCATATTTTAGTTTATTCTTTTGGATACCTAATATGGTAAATTATTTTGTATAAAATCAGTAAATTTATTCTTGCCAAATCTCTACACACATCTCTCTTCTTTATGCTTGGATATTACAAATATACAAATAAATCTTATATGACCTGTTCTTGTTGATACGACTGGGTTACCTGGCTTTGTTCTGTAGTAATAGATCATGCAGATAAAAGTTTGCGTCACTTAAGACTTTGTTTTCAAAGATGCCAGGCTACTTTCAATAAGATGAGACAAACATTTGTTGTGACAGAGAGGTTCGGGAGGCATGGATACGTGCCAAATACATTGACCGCGCGTTTGTGCGCAAACTTCCCCGACCAGAGGACCACGAGAAACCATCGTCTCCAAAAACCTGGAGCGTGAAGAAATGGAAACGGCGGTCGTCACCAAGTAAAACGACTGAGTCACCATCGCCAGGGGCAACGGGAACACCCTCTGCTGGAGACGCTCCAGCTATGGAGGAAAAGGGAACGTTGCTTGAAGGTATATAATTACATTTAATTTATTGTAATTTATTAATGTTCTTTGTCAAGTTTATTTTTGAATAGTTTCAAAAATGCTTATGATTTATTTGCTGCTTTTTACAGGCATTCAGATTCTGGTTTCCATTCATATTTATGTCTTCCTCAATAGTCCATTGTGAATCAAATTCTTGCCCACCAAAATAATGGGTAACAAATCAAAATTTTGCAAGAGAGTGGATAGACCTTTGTCAAGCTTTGCATTTGACACCAATGTCAACGGCGGTTACACACAAGAACATTATTACTTCTACATGATCTCTCAGATCAAACATTTTTGTAAACAGTTGTCACTTTGCCTTTATGTTTCTGTCACAAAGAAACACTTTTAGAATTAGAATTTTCAGCAAATATACGAAAGACCATCTAATTCAACCATCTATTTGGCATCCACGTTTTGGCTTGATAGACGTTTTGCTAGCAACAGGTCATGTGACAGGTTAACTAATACAACTGTTACAATCAGTTGTCATGCCAATGGTTAGCCTTCAAACCATTGAACTTGACAGCAAAGAGGTTTTTGAGGGAGCAGGAAATTTTAACTCCATCTACACACAGACATGTTGAAAATTATGTCCCACTTTCACATGAATGTTCCCATTTTAGATTACATAAATGAATGCTTGAACAGTCATTAAATTAATTAATAAGTTGTCTGGTGAACTTGCTAAAATACAAAACTACTATTGCACCGGCTTCCAGATAGCAGATTTTCTTTTCTGAAAAAATTATTAAAAGGGAGACGAGACAAGAATTCATATTGAAGTTTAACTAACTTCGGTATCTGCACACTGTATATGGGTGTGTGATGAGGAGTTGATGTGTGACTGTCGTCATGGTGACCACACATGTCACCTAATGTTGTGGCCGTTACACTCACCACTGTTTGCAGGTCAGAGTCAGGACAGTGGACTTGGGGGCAGTACACAGGATGTCATTGTGTTTGGCACGACGGCCACTGAACACCCGGTCACCACTCCAACTGGTCAGTTACTGTCCACTGCTTGTGTGAACGCACCATCTACTAATACACTAACATTGGAGCAGTGTAACAGCATCTCATACCAGGTTCCGAGGTTGCCTTTTTCTGTGTTTGTTCACCTCCATGGACAATTGACCTGATCTACCGTCTGGTTTGCAGTACAAAAAAGATAGTTATTTAGGGTTACTTATTTACAAGTTGTGTGTTTGCTTTTCTACCTGTCAATGAAATACAGAAACTGTGGAGTTGCGAGTCAGTGTACACAGGGGGCCACTGGTTGCAGAGCATAGCACTGCAATTATGACAATTAATGCTAGGATTTGTTGCTCCACGTAAGCTAATTTCGCAATCATTCTTGCTGCTCATTTTTTTTTTAAACTTGGGCAAGTTTGTTTACTTTGTTGCTCCAGTTCACATAGCTGTATGAATGAGTACCTGGCTATAGTCAGTGGTGGATATGTGTGGACTAATAATCTTCACACAGTAATCGCACCATGACTAAATATTTCCCAGAGCTGGTGTTTGGTTGAACAGGTCTGCAAGGGAGTTAAATGTAAAGGACTCCAAGTATGAAAAGGAAAGGACTGGACTCCACACTACTGTCGCACCTCACTTTACAATCACCCCAGTAGTACAGCCACCTCACAATTAAGGTCACCCTAATATATAGAAATTAGTTCAATTAATAAGGTCACCTCACTATTCAGGTCACATTTGCTTGAAGATGATCTTAATAGTGTAACTGTGTACATGAACTTACCATATTAACGGAAGTGTTGTTGTTGTGACAGGTGAAGATGAGGACTCTATGAGTGAGCCAGAGACAGACCCAGACACTCAGTCAACCACGTCGTACGAAGACTTCAGCAAGCTGCACCCTGACATGTTGCTGTACAAGGCCGCCCGAGCCCGGAACCTGCCCGTGATGCGAGAGGCCCTGGCACTCGGTGCTGACCCCAACTGGCAGAATGAGGAGGAACACCACCAGACGCCCCTCATGAAGGCCATCGCCAGTGTGAGTGTCACGCCAAATGTTTGCCATGTGTATTTCTTCTAATAATAAAATAACCAGACCTCTCATGAAAGTTATCGCCAGTGTGAGTGTCACATGAAATGTTTGATTGAATCTGATGATTCATTGTATTTAGGTCAGATGTATTGTGTTTTAATGTCAAATATGAAAACAAATTATCAACTAAGGAAATCAGGTTCCAGCTTGTAACTGAAGGTATGTAATTTCATGTTGGGTAGTGATGTGACATATTTTAAATCAGCTGGAACTAGTGTATGTCTAAATTGTTAGTCTCAGTTAAAGGTATATGTTTATTCAATGCTCTCATATTCATAAAAAAAAATTAAACTAGCCATTGACAACACTGAATTGAACAGTGACAGTTGCAGTTTACTCCGAGGTTTGTCTCTCAATTATTTAAGCATTGTAGGAAATGTTGTATTTGTAGGGGTCTATGGTTCCACTTGAGTTCCTACTCATCAATGGTGCCAAATTGGATACTAAGGACGATAGAGGACAGTCAGCCCTACACCATGCCACCCTTCTTGGACACACGGGGTATGTGACCTCGGCAGACGACAGCCTGTGTGCTCAGTGCTTTCTCATTTCAACCCAGATTGATTTATTTAACATTTGTTATTTTTTCACATTTGGTGGATTCATAACAAATAATCGTAACACAAAATTTTACATGTCATTAATAAGCCAAACACAAGAATCAGGAAAAGGTACATTGTGTGAAAAAAATTATGAACGTTATGTATAAAATATTTAAACAAGTAAATGTAGGTGTATAAATTATGGTATAGTGTTTGTAAATGAGCAAAATGAAGAATAGGCACTAAAGATTGCTGATTGAAGAAATGTTGGCAAATTTATGCTTCAAACACAAGTAATAATATACCTAAGGCAGGTGATGTTGGACGTTTCTTCGGTTGCTTCCTTTACCACGTTCCAGAACTGTAATTATTCATGGTTGTGTTTTAGTTATGTCTTACATTACATTACTTGTTGATTTGGCGTGTTTACAGACAAGTCTGCCAACTACTGAAGAGAAACGCCAACCAGCAGGCAGTGGATGAAAATGGCCGAGTAAGAGTCACTGTTTGTTACAGACCTTGTTCATGTGCTCACTTTGGTTCCTGCTGAATTTGGCAGGATTAAAGAAAAATACTGACTACTAAAACATCCTATCTTGGCTTACACTACAGTTATCAGTAACGTACTTGTAGTGGGTCTGATGTATTATTGTATTTGTATAAAATCAAGAATTTGCAATCTATTGAGGTTCTCCAGATAAAATTAAGACAAAGCAAATATCAAAGAATTGATTAATAAGACTAAATTTGTGAACTGACATTGTCATTTGTTACATTTTGTCAAAACTGGTTGCTGCATTAAACATTAATTGCAACGAGAGTTATGGAAACTAAGATATCCAGTAGCAGTGTTCTTCCAATGGCAGTTTCCCTTATCTGTTGCAGGATCCATTGTCTATAGCAATAAGTGAGGCCAACGCTGACATTGTCACCATGTAAGTATATTTTTTCAAGTAGCTGCGGAATGATAACAAACTCTTAAAAAAATTCTTAATCTGATAATAATAATATTAAAACGACCTCTTATATATCTGACCTCTTTAAACATTCTTATCATGATATACAATGAAAAGGTGGTCAACAGATAGATACAGTTGCAAAGAATCTAAAGAGGATAGATAATATAGAAAAGATGGTTAAAATATATACGTAAAACACTTACTTTATTGAATGATGGCTTGACATGTGAAGTACAGGTATGTTAATGTATACATTAATTATATAATGGTGACGTAAGTTAGACATAGGAAGTGCATTCGTATATGTTTTAAATGGAGTTCTCCAGTGATAATTGTTGTGATATTCTGACGACATTCTTCATTTAGATTACGACTATCCAAGCTGAACCAGGAGATGAAGGAGACAGAAGGAATGTATGGAATACAAGGTCAGTCAGTGTTCTTGTTCATTGAATCAAGGTAAAATGCACTGCTCTCAGGATCAAGTAAACTCCAAACAGGACCTGTGTTTATGCAGTAACTTAGAATCGATGAAGTTGATCTTGGCTAAGAGGGCAGTCTGTTTCTAGCAAGGTTGATGTTGTATAATCAGTTTGACAAAGTAGTTTTATGTTACCAAATAGACCTATTCATAATGTAACCTGTTGCTTAGCAACAAGAACCATCAATCCATCGATAATGGATGCTAAACACATGGAGCATTTGGACATTCCATTGTATATTTTCTTCTTCTTGTAATGTTTTTCTTAACATAAGGCACATTTTTTCAGGCGAAAACCACATGAAGTAAAAGTTCATTTAGCATATTATCATGCCAAACTAATCATGTCATGCACTGGTATGTAAACAAAGGCGACTGACAAAGATCACACACATAATGCTCAGTTGTGACCTAGGCATTCAGCAGTATACTAGATCCCTGAATTGTACTGCTGGTTATTTCATTTCCTACTTCTTCCCATTGAACTCCAGTCTGTTGGTGTGAGTGTTCAAGAACAGGCCACTTTAATGTATTTATGTTGCATTTAATGGTACAATAGAAAATTCCACAGTTACAATTGCTTTTTAGTTACATCATCCATCTACGTTTTTCTACCATTCTAAGTATGAATTTCTCTCAACTAGAAAACCTGTTGTATGATACATTATTTATCATTGCAGGTGATGAAACGTTCAATGAAGTCTTCCGTGACTTCACCTCGATGGCCCACAATGCACCAGAGAAGCTAAACCGAAACAAGTAGCCGGCTATTTGGGGAACTTGGCATTGCTAGCCGGGCATATCAATATGTGCTAACACAGACCGTAGTGGACTAGCACATGTTGGACAGACACAATATGTAAATAGGACAGTCCCATGTGCGTCGTGACCCTCTAGCTCCTGCTTTCCCCCAGTGGAGCGTGTGAATAAAAAGGCAGACTGACTCCATGATGTTGCACAGAGTTACATGTTCTCGGAGACTGCGGCGCCAGCATGCAACGAGATACGTTCACATGACAGCTTGTTACAAAACCATTAATGTGGGTGATTTCGCTGAGAGTTGACAGTGATACAAGTGGTGCATATGTCTCTCAAGTGGTTGTGCATACAGCATCCTTTTGGAGGAATACCGGTAGTTCAAATAGTAGACAGCAGCATTGAAGTGCCAAAGTCTAAGCGATGACAGAGTTCTGCAGAATGACATTAATTGGCTGATCACAATTGTCGTGTTAAATCAAGTAGGATTATTTTGCTATTTTTTTAAGGCTTAAATGTGATGCTTTGGCTGTTGCTTTACCCGCCAGTTACTGTTGCCGTGAATATTGTACACATACGGAGCTCTGCTGATTCGACCCGTGTGCAACTTTAGACGACAACTTAATGGACCATGAGTTGAAGGTATCTGTAGTTAGTATGTTATACATAATATAGTATATAAGATGTTTGTTGTATAGATGTAAATTATATTATATTGTGTATGTTGTTTGAACAATTTGTGAAATTGACTGAATGGTTTGCATAGCATTGTGTCTGTTTACAAGCTTGCAAATGTACATGCGCACACATGCATAATAAAATACAGTTTTCGTGGATGTCTCCGTTGCTAAGGCATATTTAATATGAAAGTTATTTTAAAGTATTTGTTTAAACAAAATTAGTCCTGGCCAACATTATATATATATATATATATATATATATACTGATAGCATATATATACTGATAACATATATATATACTGATAGCATATATATATATATATATATATATATACTGATAGCATATATATATATATATATATATATATATATACTGACAGCATATATATATATATAAATACTGTCAGTCATATATAATATGTATATACTCCTAAGTGCAGGTTATGCATATGGGGCCACCTATAGCAGACTGCTGTTTTTATGCAGATGAAAGGTGGTCTGCATAAGACGTTTGACCTGCTTGCACAACTAATAAATGTTATTAAAACATTTTGAACTATTTCTATACATAGTATAACCATGAATATAATGATATGAATAATGATTTGTACCGATATAAATTACTTTTGTGATTTTGAGAACACTGTTTTCAGAAATCGCACATCTCATCTCTCATAATGGACCGGTCTGCACAAACTGCATTTAGGAGTGTGTGTGTGTGTGTGTGTGTGTGTGTGTGTGTGTGTGTGTGTGTGTGTGTGTGTGTGTGTGTGTGTGTGTGTGTGTGTGTGTGTGTGTGTGTGTGTGTGTGTGTGTGTGTGTGTGTGTGTGTGTGTGTGTGTGTGTGTGTGTGTGTGTGTGTGTGTGTGTGTGTGTGTGTGTGTGTGTGTGTGTGTGTGTGTGTGTGTGTGTGTGTGTGTGTGTGTGTGTGTGTGTGTGTGTGTGTGTGTGTGTGTGTGTGTGTGTGTGTATATATTTATATATGTACTGATTCATTCACAGGTTGGTGCCTGAGTGAAAAGTTGCCTGTTTCAGGTCACAAGATCAACAGCAATATCAACATCTGATATCTACGACACTGTCATTAAATGGCAACAGACACAAGCCAATATTTTATTATATATATATATATATATATATATATATATATATATATATATAATATATATATATATATATATGTATATACATATATTAAAATAACATATTTGCTTGTGTCTGCTTCCATTTAATGACAGTGTCCAATATATCAGATACAAACTTTCAATTGATTTTGTGCCCTGAGAATGGCAACTTTCACTCAGGCCACCAACTTGTGAAAGGTGCCCGTCTTCTAACCTACCATTTGTCTCCTCATATTACAAAACTAAACATGTAAGCCACTAACTGATGTCTCGGACCAACTTATCAACGTTGATGGTTCTGCAGTCCAGAGCTTAAATATTTTGTCAAAGTATGGGGAGTGTCTATTTATGGACATCAAAAATTGGGGTAAAACTCTGAATTGTATCTTTTCTGTTCACAGCAAGAATATATAATGTTGAGATACGGGTTGAATTGAGGTCTTTCCCGGTATGTGTTAACATTGTTTGGGTGATGCAGATAGTTGTCATACCACTCATCCCAATATTCAGTTTTCTAAACTGGCATGCTTGGGCTTGCGAAATCAGATAAATGAACAGATTTATTAGCTTTTTAAAAATGTGTAACAGAAATGCATTGTCTTTGAATGTAAATGATGTCATATTAGAACCTAGTGGTGAGTCATATGCCGTTATATATGTTATGTAATTGCAGTGCTTGTAATTACTATATAGATGATCTCATCAGTTTGCAAACTTGTTTTGTTCAGCCCCTTCCAATTAATTATTGGCGTTAATTAATTTAAATGTTGAATAGTTTTAATTTGTTATTGTTGTATGACATATTAAGGTTGTATGTACGACATAACTGGTTCATTTGCAGAAGGGTAATGACCATAGGCACCCAACTACGAGTAATTTTCTAGTTTTATTGTTTTAAAGGAAATGTCTCATATTTCAGGCATTTTCATGCAGAAATGTGCTGCACCAGAAACAGTCATCTCGTAATTTTAAGAACATGATTTAAACTTTAGATGACTCCATTGCGTGTTAGTAGAATGCTGGTACTCCTGTTTGATCATATGAGGCTATGCCACATTTTAAATAGTTTTACATAAATTGCATTTTAAATTCAGACTAACAGGCTCAGACTCAACAATTATTATCTACTTGGTGTCATATAATATTATGTCTGGTTGTTGTAAACTTACAACATTTTGTAAATACAATTAGTGTATTCTGCTTAATGGGAATGTATCCGTGCATAGCAGTATCATTGTCTACCAGTAGCCTTGTGTTTTATATGTCGGGAAACTGTTGATTTGATTCACACCATCTGTTTCTTGGTCTCTGTCTCTCTGCCCTGTGATTAGTCTCCTGGCTTCAGTCCCACAAATATCTCCAAAGAGTTGACAAAAGTAAGAACTGGTATAGTTATTCATGCCTATTTTTTAAAGTTATTAAAGCTATGTTGTGGATGACGTTGTATTGTTATTAAAAGTTGCAGCCAAATTGTTCTTGTTGATTTTCTAAGTAAATAACCACTCTTTCCTTACTTTGTTAAACAGGTACGATAGCGATTATGTATACTGCATATACTACTTGAATGCTGTAATTTGGAGTCATGGAGAAAAACAATCCATTTTTTACTATATGTACTGACAAGATTTTCTTTAGGGATGGGCCATGTATGTCATTGTACTGAGTAAATTACCATAGGAGGGAGTGGGACAGGGAGAGAGAGAGGGACACAGACTCACGCATGCACAATAGCGTGCACACACACGACATGACAGTCAGGACAGAGAGAGAGAGACAGCAGACAGACACACAGAGAGAGAGAGAGATGCATTCCATGTGCACTCTAGTAGAACGCCAACAGTACTACCAATACACCCTAGCATTACAGGAATGCCAATGGTATTCTCCGCAGCAAATCCACAAAACAAAAACACATGGGGGTAAAACAAAATAATTTTCCAATTTATTGGAAAATAAAATATATCATTGGCGATCTTTTCCAACTTTCACACACTAATTGTGTTGTTTGGCAAGCTCACTGTTTTAAGAGGCAAATTAAATCATCTACACAAACCCACTCGGACTGGAAGACATGCTGTGTGACCGTGGAATACAATCATATTTCAGTGCCATTGGAGACACTGTAGACAATTTCAAGTAATGTCATTGACTTTTCCTACAAACAATCATCTTCGATCACACAGTGAATATGATTCTCACAACAACATTGGTGCCTTGAACACTAATATTTTATGTTATATTGCCACATAATGACTACTTCTCTTAATGGTTGATATACACTTGTGTAGGTATGGCAAATTAAAAGGGTTCTGCGGTTTCCTACCAATCAAAAAGTTCTACATTCCTTGAATGTGCATCAGACTTGAGTATACTTTTTTAATTAGAACCAGATACCTAACATGTAATAGCCAGGTAATGTTGGTAAAAGGATAAGTAGTCTCACTAATCCCCCATTAGTTCAAGTAGCCACCGAGCGCTGCTAGGACGGGGGCAAGGGGTACTAGGCCGTTTCATGCGGATTTTGAAAAAAAAGGCAAAAATTAATTATGTACTACAGTAAAAATAAATACCTATTTCAAATGGGACAGTACAGCCCCACAAACAAGCATATAATAATAGCTATTAAAATCAGTAAGACAAACTATCTGTTTATTTGGTCCTTATTTGTATAATACCGTCATCAGAACTAACTGCGTGTGTCATGAGTTTTAGCAATTCGCTTATACTCTCAACAATTACCTAATGTACTTTCATTCAAAATATCCGACAGGTGGCGTAACTCTATTCGGCAGGTAAAACCATGATTCAATGGTTAAAACGAGGCCTCGTTAAAAAATACACTGTACATCCGAGGCCTGGACAGTCGAGAGTTATCAAGGCTTGGTTAGTATGTCTGTTGTTTTTCGTGAATAATTGTGCTATATTTAGGATTCCAAGACATGAAATTAGCCTAGTGTTCTTCGCGAACACGTATAGCGTAACACCACATATATTTTTAATAAAAAGAGTTCGATAGTTGCACGGTTCCTCGTGGAAAATGTTGTATAGCGAGTCGGCTTGCCTAGCAACCGGTCGCGTATAAGTGCCAATTTCAAGATGGCGGATATGCATAGTGAAAGCGAAACAACAAGAGCGCGAGTGACCAAGTCAGCCCACTACAACTCCGTTACAGTCGCCTACCTATACAAATAAATAATATATAATTTATGACATTAATTCTGCGTCCAATGTTGTTACTTTTGGCAGTGGGTTGTAAAAACTGGTGTATATTTAAACAAAACAAAAACAATTTTTTTGCTGATAAAGATGAGAGAAACAGCTAGGTTTTTGTCGACAAGAACCACCCAGCTAAATAAGTTCAAGGTACGTTTTGATAGAGGATCGATTAGGAGCATTGTTCATGAGTAAGTTCAACTCAAGTTCATCGTATATTCCTAAAGCGTGGCATTTGCACGTGATAATAAACCATACATATAGCTATATGTATAGTTTATTTTATTACGAAATGGAAGCTCAGCTGCTTGTTTAATTAAAACACGGTGAATATATTACATTTTGTAAGTTTCAAAAGTTGCTCGCCTACACATGAGCCTTGATGTATTTGTATATTTGTATATTGCGAGTTCGTAAATGAATTTGTAGGGGAGAACATGGCGAAACTGCAGTTTCACCCGCGCTGTGGCTCTAACGCTGAGGTGACCAATGGCCAGAGAACGGCACTTCGGCAAACGTACGTGTCATATCTGTGGCTAAGGCATAGTTGATATGAAAATCGTCTTAAAGTATTTGTTTTAGTATCATGAATTATCATCCTGACAGACAGTATATATATATATATATATATATATATATATATATATATATATATATATATATATATATATATATATATATATATATATATATATATATATATATATATATATATATATATATGCAGATCAATCTGAAATTTGAAACATTTGAACTCTGTCTGCATGAATAATCAATCGTATAACAACATTTAAACTAACTGTCTCTGACTGTAATGACTGTTAATTAATTCTAAAGGAGTCGAGCAGAGTTAATTGTTTGTTTTATATCAATTGATTAAATCACTTGAACAAATAATTGATTTTTTTATTTCTCTTTTATTGTTGCTGATTTATACGAATCTTTGTCTGCCTCAAATATCTATCTAGATCTATCTATATAACACAAATACCCATAAACATTTATTGGCCAAAGAAGATGAGTTTGAATATACAGGAAGTACTGCATCTAAAAAGGGCAACTAGCCGTTGTGCAATATAAACTGATAAGTTGATGTGTAGCAGAAGTGCTCCCAATTGAAACACCTCCCCAGCCACAGAGAAGTGGGGGGCTACGTACTGATGAACAAGGGCTACTCGGGTCAGTGGGCAGTTGTAGCCAACAGCACTGCCTTGAATTATGCAAAATAAACATACAAGGCAACCTGGATCTTACCCTATTATGTTTCTGAATACAGTCAAGACACAAAAACCTGTTTTTTTAAAGGAAGCTACTGTTCAGGTGCGAAACACCAAGTTAAAGTATAAATAAAAACATTAATAAATCCGATTTAAAAACAAATTGATTTAAATTGAAAAAAATCCGATTTCTTTTAAAAGATTCATGACTTTTTCAACCACGGTCCACGCGGTTTTGGCTAGCTGAAGTGTGTGACTAATATCAATAAGTATATATGCGTAAACACAGCAACACAGTAGCATACTTAGAAAGCAAACACATTTGTTAAAATTCCAATTAAAACTTATCATCATATTTATTCAACATAAACAGTCTTTAGATATGTCTACTTCATGATTAAAGATCAGACAAAGTGTTGCCTAGACTCAAAGCATATAATTAATATTGTTATTTTTCAACGTTCACTTTTGCTAAGAAAACAGATGATGATTGTTACCAAACTGACCATTTCTTGTGGGGTTGTATAATATTTGTAACTGCTACAAAAGAATCCCGCTAAAACACAGGATGCTGTTGTTGTTTGTATTTATTATTTAATATAATATTGCTAAGAGCATAATCAATATGTTGAAGGTATAGGCCTTTTTGGTAATTTTCAAACATTCAGTATAGCTGATCGACTTTCTGTTCTAAATGACTGCGCTGTTAAATTCCGGATAGACGAACATGATGTATCCCCGCATTAATCGAGACCTGCAAATGTTGTAAATGTTTGCAGTCCTGAAGATGACTACACCAATGGCGCCGTGCTGACCAGTCGCCCACTGAGAGTTGGCGAGATATTTGAGGTGACGATTGACGAGGTCGTTGACAGTTGGATCGGTTCACTCCAGATCGGGGTTACAACCCATTCACCCGACACTCTTCAGTTCCCGTCTGCGATGACCGATGTCACATCTGGAACTACTTGGATATTGACGGCATTTGGTGTGAAACGCAACGGTGAAACAATCAATGACGACTACGGTCAGAGTCTGGATGACCTAACTGTAAGTACATCAATGCCATCAAAGATAGAAAATCTAACCATATTAATCGTTAAATTAAGTAAATATGAATAACAAATATAGTCAATTCAGCCACCTGTGTAGCTTATGAAGCTTCTAAATGGACTTCTTTGATATCTTTGTTTATCATGCTTTGAATGGATTGTGTGAAAGTTCCAACTCGGTCAACGTTCTTTTTTTGTTCTTACATTATAATCAGTACATACAATAAGTATATACAATTAAGCATCGGATATGATGCAAATGATAGTTCAACATGCACTGAAACATGGTCTGATCTGATATATATATCATCATCACCATCATCATCATCATCGTGCAGCCATATTTCCCGTGGTTGACCGAAGGCTTCAGCATGCTGCTTCCACATCTGCCTATCTTGCGCTATCCTTTGCCAGATGGTACCCTTCCAGTAGTTGTCTAGTTCGTCTCTCCACTGTCTCGCCGGCCTTCCTCTAGGTCTTGATTCTTCTTTGAATCTCCTTATATATATATATATATATATATATATATATATATATAAATACGATACGATACGATACGATACGATACGATACGATACGATACGATACGATACGATACGATACGATACGATACGATACGATACGATACGATACGATACGATACGATACGATACGCTTATGAAGATGAAACTGCACATCTTGCGGTCGTTTTTACACACACACGCACGCACGCACGCACGCACGCACGCACGCACACGCACACACACACACACACACACACACTATACCTTGAAATGTGCGTGTTTTCTGTTGTTTCCTGTAGCGGGGAGACCGTGTCGGAGTTGTCATGAAAGAGGATAACTCCCTTCATTTCACCATCAATGGCGAAGACCAGGGTGAAGCGGCAACTGACATTCCAGCGGAAGTTTACGGGGTGGTTGACCTCATCGCCCAAGCAGCAAAGGTCACCATCGTTGACCATTCAGGTAGGGTGATAATAGTCGATGTTAACGAATGCGTGAAGTTTTGGAACGTGAGATAGCATATGACTGAACCAAGTGTGGTGATGTGATCTTCGTGTTGTATGGCGCCTGGTTTGTAAACTTGCCGTGGTTAGACATATGATAGCTGTTTTTGCATATTACATATTTACAACGACGAATGTGAGTAATCACTCCAAAATATTGTAACAACAATTAAGTTATAAATCCACATTCAAAAGACAACCTGGCAAAATTTTGAAAAACAGGACCCTTTTATGATTAAAATGTAGCACTACTACTACTACTACTACTACTACTACTACTACTACTACTACTACTACTACTACTACTACTACTACTACTACTACTACTACTACTACTACTACTACTACTACTACTACTACTACTACTACTACTACTACTACTGTTACAACTGTTACAACTGTCACAACTCAACTACGAATACTATAATCTGCATTTATTTAATTCAGTGAAAGAACTAAACAACAATTATGTTATGCCAATGAGACGGGACAACACCACAATACTACACTGCATGCTCAGTGAGCAAGCGTCACATAAAACACGATTTGAACCATTCCGGTCTCCTGACGAGTTCTCACAAATTATCTCAACCCTCTGCCATTCTCTTGCACTGTTAGCTTACTATAACTGTCCATTCGACGTCACTCTTGACACTAACTATTCATACTATTTGGTTTCCAATGATCTCTCTGTGAATCTCTCATCACTCGTTCTTCCCTTGCGACCTTCCCATCGTAACCTCACGTCACGACGACCATTACCAACTTACGTGTTTCTTCATTCAGCTGTTGTCTCATGTGTTCCTTCTGTGTTATCGCCAAACGTTAGGTATGCCACAAATCAGATTGTGTTCATCCACCTGTATCTTCTCTTAACATCCCGTTATCAGAGCAGTGGGTGGTTGCAAATATAACAACAACGTTCGCTGTTTTTCAGACTCTTCGCTGAACACCAGATCTATCTATCTGAAACAGTACGCGGAACAGCCAATCCATCTTCCGAAGAACTGGAAGGTGGTGAAGAAGTTGGAAGGAGACACCGTTACAACGGTGGAAGTGGACAAGGATCTCGCAGACGCCATCAAAAAACTTGTCGAAGTGAGCTGGGATTATGATCTCGTGGGATATGGCGCAGATGCCAAACATTTGAAACACAAAGCCATCGAAGTGACGAAGGTGGTACAGATCGAAAGTACAAGTTTGTACAAAGAATACGAACAACAGAGGAAGGACTTCTGTAAACGCGCTGCCGCGAAGAGCTTCCCCAAGGTGACATGTGATCCCGATGAAAAGGAGATACAGACGTCGGTGCACGGGATTCCTCTGTTGGACGACCAGCTCATTCCAGAAATCAATGAACATTTCCTTTTTCACGGAGCGAAAGTAGAATTCGTTGACGCCATATTGAAGCAGGGAATTGACTACCGCCTTGCTAGCGCCGGCTTGTTTGGCAGTGGAGCCTACTTCTGTGAAAGGACCACGAAAGGTGATCAGTACACTGGTAAGTAACATCTACATTAATCTTTTATCAAGTATACATATTCTAACTTTGGTCTATTCGGTTTAATATGCAATATATATTTACCTACAATAGCAGTGTAATTGAAAATATCATAATTACATAATATTAGAAAGCCCAGATAGTTTGTAATATAAATATACATGTTTAGCACTGTTAATATAATTTATTATACACATCTGTTTGCTTACATGCGTGCGTGCGTGCGTGCGTACTTTCATCGATGTTTTGGTGTGTTTTATGTGCGGTGTTGAAAGCCTGATACTACAGTGATCGTTGATTATTATCTACTTATATGAAGTAATTTCGATTTTCAGACAGCAAGGACGGGAGAGCTGGTGGTGAGCATGTCATGTTTCTCACCAAAGTTATACTGGGACACATCTACAACGCTAAGAAAGGAAACAAAACCATGAAACGACCTCCGTGTGTTCATCACTGCACTGGTAAATGCGAACACAAGAAGAGCGAGTTTTACGACTCGGTGATGGGCACTCACGTAATAGACAGGCACACGAACAATCTCAGGAAGCTTTTGTTCCGCGAATTTATCATCTTTGAAAAAAGGCAGTGTTATCCAACATACATCATCACATATGTGAGGAAATGAGGTAGAATTTGAAATGAAATGTATGTTCTTAACAGGGTGTGCCATATGTTAGTGCAGGGATGATATTATACCGCATTGCTTGATATAATGACTTCACGTTGTACTAATTTTATGACGATCAGTGTGTGTGTGTGCGTGCGTGCGTGCGTGCGTTCGTGCGTGCGCGTGCGTGTGTGAGCGTGTGAGCGTGTGAGCGTGTGGGTGGGTTGCGGGCTGATGCAAGCATGCATGCACGCTCTCGTAAGATTCTGGATATATAGACCTCTATGGTATCTGCTGATGTGCATTTGCATAGAATGTGAATGTACAGAGAAGAATTGTTAACATGGCAAAGAACACAGTGCAGAGCCAACAGTTGCGTTAACACACTATAATAATATGTAGTTTATGTGTAGATGCTGTTGTCTGTTCCCTACATACGTGCGTCGTGCCAGCATATTTAGGAATGAAATATACAGTGTATGTTGACGTACAAGGATGATAAATAATATACAGAACACTGGATAAACTCGTGTCACATGTACTGGGTGTTTCCGTGTGTTTAGAACCTTTGTATTTTCATAGGGACATGGCAGAAAACATCTGTCTGAATCCTTTATTCCGTGTTTTGAGTGTATTTCGTTTATAGACAGAGTGACCTGTATTTCGTTTCATATATACCTGTTCTTGCCTGACGTTTTCCCAAGGTTTTCTTCCAGTGTGTGTAATTTGCTAGGTACCCATCTCGGGAAATCTCACTGTATGTCGTATGTCTAGGTACGCATACCTTTCGCTAAAGCTTAAAACAATTTATTACACTATATGATGGGTGATTTTGAAATGCATGCTTGCGTAGGCTCATATTTAAACTTTTACATGTGGGTTTGTGCACTTCGCATTTCGCACACGGTTCTGCTTACGAAATTTGTGATCCTTGTGTGAAGTTGAAAACCGCACTGGTGTAATATTGTGAATGTTACATTTTACAAATTAATTAAATAACGTTTACAAAGGTTGCAGCGTGGTGTTGTGATATTGTCCATGTGTGCATTAAATAAATGTTACGAGATTCCCGATAATCATCATAATAGTGTGCGCAAGCGTGTGTTTGTTTTTCTCTGTGGTAGTGATGTGATCCATCGTAAGGCTAGTTTTTTTTATAGACGAAATAGAATGGAATGAATGCCGAAATTTCAATTACGTCGGCGCTGAAAGTCAGATGACCACACATATGTATGATAAACACTCCCAATGCCACTGGTACAGTTTAGATTTCATAATCACACTCGGAACTATTGTGTGACATTACAAGGTAGCCCCCGTTTTAAGAAATTGAAAATGTATCTTGATAAAAAGTCTAGATACTGCATGGTCACTCAACGATGGTTCGACGATGGAGCCTGTTTTGTTTCTGGTCAACAAGGAGGCATCTCGCCCCACAGCCGTTTGGAAATCTTCGTCTCCCTCCTGCTGCCCTGTATCTCGACAGGGTGCCTGCTGAAGTCCGCCCCATCAAAATCAACGACATTGGCGGTACTGGCAGGTTTAATTTATCTCCAAATAACCTCACACCAAAATAAATAGGCGTACCGAAACATTGGCGTAGCAAGAGGCGGGCAACGGGTCCATGTCCCGCCCAATCCCTGATATTTAGGAGGTAGGGAACTGAGGACCACCAACTGCTGCCTGATTCATAGAGTGACAGCGTACATAGGGTACAGCTATGCCTGTGTAGGACCTCCCTTCCAAGTCCTACTCTTAGCAATAACATTTGTCATAATCCAAATAGGATTACCTTACCCAAAGTGGAGGAATCCTGCTCTTCTGCTGTAGGCAATTAGCATCTAGCTGCCCGCAGCCATCAGGACGTTCGCTGTATCTTTTTGAGTTGTCCTGAACGTAGGTGTGGTATCTGAGTTAAATAAATTACATGACGATGTACAGTAACACACTAGAGCCAACATGATGATGCGATAGGGTTGATAATTTGCAATATACAACCAGCCACAGCAAGACTTCGGAGGCACATTAATGATGAAAGACTTCATGCCGCCGTCCACAAACACTGGGGTGTTCATACCTCTAGTCTAGAAGTTTAACGTAAACAGTGAACTAAATTTATTTACCATTATTTGTTATGATAATGCCATCAGAACTAGGTCATGGCCTTTCAGCAGTTCGTACTCACGAAGGCAGAGAATGCAGTTGCAGGTTTTCTCTTCTGTATGTTCCAAACTGTTTCAAGGGGTAACACAGTTTCCTTGATACGTCATCTGTCTATGACTATTTTCTCTGCTATGTATGCCATCAGCCATAAAAAATATTCGACAGGTGGCAGGTGGCTTCTTACAAAACATCCGACAGATGGCGTAACTATCTTCGGCAGGTAAAACAACGGTTCAATGGTTAAAACATACACTGCATATCGGAGGCGTTAAGTGAGTATGTTAGCTTTGGCTGTCGCTTTTTCGTGAATATATATGTTGTTTCTTAGGCGACACAGTAATTATTGTTCATCAGGTATAGGTTCGCAAACGTGTGTAGCACATACACCATTACACGCGTAAGTAACACCACAGATTCATAACAAAGAGTTCGATAACTGTACCGTTACTCGTGGGGAATAAAATCTATAGCGAGTCGGCTTGCCTGGCAACCGGTCGCGTACGAGTAATAAGAGAACCTAAGTGTTTACGTCACGCCGCTTAGTTACCGGCCTAGCTGGTTCCAATGAATACTCCCAGTCGTATATGTTAGCATGGCGTTGTATTTTGTTCTACGCTGTAATCAGTACTCTGACAGTTATACGCGTAGTTATTTATGGTTCCCATATAAGTATAAAGTGAGAAACAATCATCACTGAAACATATGTGTTATTTTAATATTTATTTAACGTGAAAATAATGTTTTAATGCAAGCTAGCGTATCGCAGACGCAGTCAGTGACGTTATTGTCGAACCGCATTGGCCAATGCGGAATATTGAATTCACATACGGAATCACTATTCAAGGAAGTGATTATATATTATAATATGGAAAAAAATCTATTTCAGGCTGATCATTTCGGGATTATCACCTTCTCGAATGAGCGTGTACTCGCAGAGTATGATTTGTTCAGTGTGCATGCAATAAAATGGGGTTTCATTAATCAGTGTAATGAAGAAGAAAGCCTTCTCCTCCGTGACTGGTATAACCGTGACTCCAACTCTGACAACTGCTCAAGTCATCAAGTCGGGTATTTGTGGTGCCTCCTCGGATGGGCTTGTTGGAGATGACTGCGTGTAAAGTGTCCATTAAGCAACAGGAGCGACACAATCAATGAAGCAGTTGGACATAAACATTTCTGCCTTACCACTGACAGGGATGGACCGATAGTACCAAACGAGCAACATCAGTATTACCAGCATGTCCAGGGACAGATGTTCATTAGGTTCAAGAAAGCTTGCTTCTTTGTTATGTAGATAGCAAAAAGGCACTGCTATCCTGGTGGCCTTCTTAAGAATTTGAAAGATAGCCCTCCCGTGAATCTATAAGTATAGCAATCAATAATCACTCCTTAGTTTCTCAGCCTGAAATATGTTATTTAATATTTCAGTGTATTACAAGATCCCCGATGGTGACACTTTCGTATATGAACTGAATATAATTGACAAGTTTTCTTTCCGTATTTAGCGCTAGAAATAGCGCGATGCACAAATCAAAAATGAGCTGCAACGGCAACGCATTCGACATTGTCATTGACGTCGTTGACATTGTAATCGGTGACTGACGTTGACGACATCGCGATGGAATAGCTTTTAATAAAGCATTCGTCAATCCAGGAAATACAAAATACCTGATTTGTTTAATCCACCTTTGCTTCTCGATTTCCACTTTGGGAAAACTGTAACAATAGCCATTATGACTGCCAGAGTAGTGGTTACAGTCAGGAGGCCATGTTGAAAGATATGACGGGGAGCATGAATGGGAACCGGCGCTGCAGTGTGACGTCACACTAAACAATACATAATATTTGATTACATTAATGTTGCGTGCATTGTTTTTACGTTTTGTCAGAGGGTTGTAAAAACTATGGTATGCTAAAACAAAAAATACGAAAAAAAACTGTTTTTGTTTTCAACAAAACTACGCAGTTAAATAATTTCGAGGTTTGTTTTGTTAGAGGAAATGTTAATTTAGAAGATTGTTCATAACTCAGTTCAGTTCAACGCACAGTCACAATCAAGTTCATCGCGTGACAGTTGCACGTTATATTAAGCCACACATATAGAACTCCAACAAGGAATTCCAGAGAGCTACGCTCAACCAGTAGTAACCCACTTTACATCCCTCGGGTTAAGACGAAAGCTGGGACCCGAGCTTTCTCGGTTGCTGCACCAACTCTTTGGAATTCGCTTCATGTCAGTGTCAAATCAGAAGGTAATATAGTTTCTTTCCGCCGACGTCTAAAACATATCTCTTTAATGCTGCCTATCCTCCTTAGCTTCCTAGAACCTTCGTCCATCCATCAACGACTCACGCACTGTTCTACGTTTACGCAATTGCTTAATCCCTTGGTTTTGTCGCGCCACTGAGCTTGATCTTCGAGGATATTGGCGCATAAGAAGTCATTATTATTATTATTATTATTATTATTCAATTATAAAACGAAGCTATAAACTGGTTGTTTTTTAATTACCTACACCAAGATGGCTATACTGAATTCTTTAAGTTTTAAAAACTGCTCGCCTACCAATAGGCCTATAGGTGAGCTTTAATGTACTTTAAAATGTCAAAGTATTTTATGAGTTTGTAAATGAACATCTATTTATAGGGGAAAAGATGGAGAAACTGAAATTTCACCAACGCTGTGGGTCAAACGTTGAGGTGACCACTGGTCAGAGCACGGCACTTCGGCCAAAGTACGTATCATGTCTGTACAGCCTCTGACTGGCAGTGGCCGCTGATACTAATGCGGTTGGGGCTAGTATATGGTTAATAACAAAGAATACAGATATGCAAATATTATCCTTAACATAGTAGCGGACTTAGAAAGCAAACACTTCTGTTAGCATTCTTTTCATAATTTAGTCAATATAAAGAATACTTACAAAATCCTGCCCCCAGACTCTTAAACATACACACGCACACACGCACGTATGCACGCACACACACACACTCTCTCTCTCTCTCTCTCACACACATACACACACACACACACACACACACACACTTTCTCTCACACACACACGAACGCACGCACGCACGCACGCACGCACACACACACACACACACACTCACATACACACAATTAATGTTGTTGTTTTGCAACGTTCACTTCAAACAGGTGACGAGTGTTACGAGAAACCGATTATTTCTGGTTGGGTTATTATTGTAAAGTTCTGCTGAAAAACAATCCCGTTAAAAGCTAGATGTCATTTTATATGTTTGTATTTATTGTAATGTTGTTAAGAGCATAATAACTATGTTTATGGCATACTACCTGCCGAGCTGTGTTTAGTTACTTTAGTAACAACATAAAAGTTTTGCTATTTGACATATACGACCAGGGAATATGCTCAAATTATAAACAATACAACACGTTTTATTGGCAATGTCACGGAAGAGAGTCCAGTTGACCGCAATAGCGGTTGTTGTTCATTTACCCACACTCGATACAGCAGACATTCTGTTGCAAATGACTACGTTGATAAATTCAGGATAGATGAACATAATATATTCCAGCCTTAATCCTGACCTACACATGTTGTAAATATTTGCTGACGGGGCTGTGCTGACCAGTCGCCCACTGAGAGTTGGCGAGATATTTGAGGTGACGATTGACGAGATTGCTGACTGTTGGATCGGTTCACTCCAGATCGGGGTCACGACCCATTCACCCGCCACTCTTCAGTTCCCGCCCATGATGACAGATCTCGAATCTGGAACGTGGATTTTGACGGCGTATGGTGTGAAATACAACGGGAAAACAACCAATGACGATTATGGGCAGAGTCTGGATGATTTAACTGTAAGTATATCATCGCCAACAAAGATAGACGATCGAACCATATTAATATGCAAATTTTGTCAATATGAATAACAGATATGGTCAATTCAGCCATCGATCTGTGTAGCTTATGAAGCTTCCAAAATGGACTTGTTTGATATCTTTGTTTAAGATATGATCGTATAAGATAAGACTACCTTATGTAATGTAATACAAATCACACAGAAACACAGACATAAACATTAAAGACACTGAAACATTAAAATAAATCACACCGAAGTATAAATATAGACAATTAGAATCACCCACATACACCCTCATCCATTCATTAAATGTCATATCTACTTTTACCTACGTTCACGTTAAACATGTTTATCGCCGAAGGCACAAATGTACCAACATATATTGTTGTTCTAATCCTTGGCCCTCTAAAACGTCCGCTGCGTTGAATGATTTTATTGTCAAAGTCCGTCTTCAGTGCGTGTGTGTCATCATGAAGTACATCTGTCAGTTTGTTTGTCAATCGTCTCTGGTAGTGTGTCAAACTTGTCTTGTCTCCTGCCTATGACACTTTCCGCCTTCTTTATGGTCTTATTCATTATGTCTCTACCCTCCTACTTTGAGATATTTCCACCCCACGAGACACAACTAAAAGTAGGTGCACTTGAGATGAAACAAGCAGAAAACATTTGTAAAATTGTAGGACTGATGTCAAACGATCTTAATTTCCTTAAACAGTATAACTGAGTGTGTGCTTTTTTATAGTTGTGTTCGTATTTTCCTTCCAGCTTAAAGCACTATTAAAGACGACCCCTATATACTTGTATGTCTCCAAAAGCTCGACCTCAACTTCTTTGATAATAACAAAATCAGGCTCAATTATGTTTATACTTTGAATGTGTGAAATACCGTGCGCATTGGCTATCATCTATGTCAACTGTAAATGACTGCCTTACTGACATCTTGTCGTGGACAAGTACATTGAAGCTTAATGTCGATAACACTGATATAATTATTACTGGTACAAAACAGCAACGAAACAAAACTGTCGACTACTTTCCAGTTAAAATACTCGGTAACGATACATCACCATCAGATACGGTTCGGAATTTAGGTGTTGTCTTTGACAGTAATTGTAGCTTTCCACAAGTTTGCAAGTCACGTTTCTATCATATACGTGATTTCCGTCGAATCCGGCGTCATTTGTCTTTATCGTCTGCTAAACCAGTATCAGTTGCTCTGATTAATAGTCGACTGGACTATTATAACTCATTTATAAATAACTTAGCCAAAAAGACTTATCTAAACTCCAACGTGTACAGAATTGTTTAGTATACGTGGTGCTTAAGGCCCCCCTCCCCATTTCTCACCATCACTACCGCTACTTAAGCAGTTACATTGGCTTCCAGTTGTGTACGGAATTACTTTTAAATTGGCTACTGTTACATACCGTACTCTTTCTAACCAACAACCTACTTAATTAATAACTTTATCTGCTACATGTCTCTGATATCTCTAGGACCGTTAAAGCATCCGTTTCCAAACAACTGTTTGTTCCTAAGACTTAGATGAATATTGGCAAACGTGCTTTCTCTATGGCTGCGCCATGAATAAATAAATATACACCATTCGTAAAAAGCTGAAAACATATGTTTTGAAATTGCTTTTCCACAATAACATTTCGGCGGTTCCATGCTCCAATGACAACTTTTTCCTGTCCCGTGTATGACAAGCCAAATGGTTTTGTTTGTGGCGCCTCTGAACTTGAAATTTGTAAGGATATAGACGCTATATTAGTTTTACAATTATTGCTACATTATTATTATTATTATTATCATTACTGCTGATTATCTATGACATTTATATATATTGGTCAGTGGTGCTACACATTAATACTGTCAATTCAGTAAATTGTGTAGATTCTGAATATTCAAAATCGATCTCTCTGATATATTTGTGTTGTTATGTTATGGATGTAGGCATTGCTGTTATTATTGCACAGCGTCTCTTATCGTCAGGGTGTCTCTATTGTTGGGTCTGTGCTCTAACTCGACGTACTTTGTTTAGTTTTTATAGTACATATACACTACACAGTCAATTACCAAGCATCAGATCTTATGTAAATGACAATTCAGCATACCCCGTCGGACAATTATCACAAGATATTAACAACTTCATCATCATTATGTTTATCGTATTGTATAAACATATCTGAAAATTACATAATTTTTTTTCTCAAAGTAACCGTTTGGCCGAATTTCTTTGTATATCCCTTTAGGATATATGAATACACGAAAGGCGTAACGAGAGGATGGAACTATGTCTGAGTTTACAATTTGTTATATAATATACATTGTATAAACTTTGAAATTCATTACAGCAGTTCGTGTTTCTGTTGTTTCTGACAGCGAGGCGACCGAGTCGGAGTTGTGAAGCAGGAAGATAACTCGCTTCATTTCATTATCAATGGCAAGGACCAGGGTGAAGCGGCAACTGACATTCCTGGGGACGTTTATGGGGTGGTTGAAATCATCGCCCAAGCAGCAAAGGTCACCATCGTTGACCATTCAGGTAGGGTGATACTTCACACGTGACATTGTTATCACACATCTTCCATTTGTTGTCGCCAAACGTTACGCATGTCACAAGCCGTATTATTTTCAACGACTTGTAGCTTCTCTTAAAGAGGTACTTTGAAAATGCTTGTAATGTACGTAATCTTAAATAAACTTGTTACCACGTTTATTTCGTGTAATTCTATGCCTACATTTCATTTCAAATGTGTCTTATATAACCCTGACAACACATCGAAAAAAAACTACTTCAATAAACAGTTTCTTGTTTGGGGTTCGCCTGTAAGTCATGACCATGAATGTTCGATTCAGTTCACAAAACTTCGGTTTTATCCGATAAGCTCATTATTCTTAAAGTCAACGGTCATTGGATGGTTCACTGCGCGTGTATGAATATTAGGCCACCAAATTATAATCGGGCTGCATAATTACTTATCCACGTGACAGCACTCTCAACATGATTGGCGTAAACAGTTATTTATCAGATATTTTGCACAGATAATACACAACGTATGCGTACATAAGCAACACGTATGTAGCAGAGAAAGTACTTACAGGAAGTGATCACGTTTAGATAATGTACATCTTGAATGTATCGAGATAAAAAGAATCCCTTTAACATCCCGTTACCACAGCAGTGGGTGGATGCAAACAAATAGTAACGTTCGCTATGTTTTGCAGTCTCTTCGCTGAACACCAGATCTATCTATCTGAAACAGTACGCCGAACAGCCAGTTCATATTCCGGCGAACTGGAAGGTGGTGAAAAGTCTGGAAGAAGACACAGTTAAAACGGTGGACGTGGGTACGGAGCTCGCTGATGCTATAAAGAACCTTGTCCAACAGAGCTGGGATCATGATCACGTGGGACATGGCAGAGATGCGAAAAACTTGAAACACACCTCCATCGAAGTGATAAAGGTGGAACAGATCGAAAGTACAAGTTTATACAAAGAATACGAACAACAGAGGAAGGACTTCTGTCAACGCGCTGCCAAAAAGGTCTTCCCCAAGGTGACATTTAAATCCGGTGAAGGTGAGATTAAGACGGCGTTGCATGGGATCAGTTTGTTGGACGACCAGCTCATTCCAGAAATCAATGAACATTTCCTTTTCCACGGTGCGAAAGTGGAATATGTTGACGCCATATTGAAGCAGGGAATTGACTACCGCCTTGCTAAAGCCGGCTTGTTTGGCAGTGGAGCCTACTTCTGTGAAAGGACTACGAAAGCTGATCAGTACACTGGTATGCAACATCTAAATATTTATCTTTACCAAGTTTGTGTGTGTGTGTGTGTGTGTGTGTGTGTGTGTGTGTGTGTGTGTGTGTGTGTGTGTGTGTGTGTGTGTGTGTGTGTTATATATATATATATATATATATATATATAACATTCTTATTGCGTGGCGTATATTTTGTTACAGTGGTATCTTTGACGTTTAATAGTGAATATCGTAACGACATTATTTCTCAGAACGCCAAGATCACATTCAGTAGGTAGTTAAATTGACTATCGCAGTGTCGAGGATTGCAACAAATGTCTTATCATGCTCATGTGTGCGGGTGTATGTGTGCGGGAATGCGCACGCATGTATGTCTGAGTGTATTTTGGGTGAGTTGATGAACGAGGCGCGTAATAATACAGTATGCATATTTTATGTACTTTAAACTTTATGTGCAAGCATTTATTCTAACTTTTATACATGAAGAGCGGGAAAGCTGATGGAGAATATGATATTTACTTACCAAAGTTACAGTGGTGATGAATGCCTGATACTGCAGTGTGTACTTACAGAGATACATATTTGTTATCTACATATATGAAGTAATTTCGAATTTCAGACAGCAAGGACGGGAGAGCTGATGGTGAGCATGTCATGTTTCTCACCAAAGTTATCCTGGGACACAGCTACATCGCTCAGCGAGGAGACAGCCAAATGAAGCGACCTCCGTGTGTTCATCACTGCACTGGTAAATGCGAACACAAGAAGAGTGAGTTTTACGACTCGGTGATGGGCACTCACGTAATAGACAGGCAAACACACCAACTCAGGAAGCTTTTGTTCCGCGAATTTATCATCTTTGAAAAAAGGCAGTGTTATCCAACATGCATCATCACATATGTGAGGAAATGAGGTAGAATTTGAAATGAAATGTGTGTTCTTAAAAGGGAGTGCCATGTGGTAGAACAGGGGTGATATTATACCGCATTGACTTCACGTTGTATAAATACTATGACGCTCATTGTGTGTGTGCGTGCGCGCGCGCGTGTGTTTGTGTGTGTGCGTGCATGCGTGCGTGCGTGTGTGCGTGCGTGCGTGCGTGCGTGCGTGCGTGCGTGCGTACGTGCGTGGTATCTCATGATCTGCTGATATTCATTTGCACATTGCAGAGTAAGTAGTTACAGTTTGTACTGTAATGATGTGTAACTTATAACATATGTTTACAAGTTGTCTTTCCTTACACCCGCGCGTCGTGCCAAGATATTTAGTACGTACAAGGTCGACATCAACCCGTGTCACGTGTATTGGGTGTTTCGCGTGGTTAGAACCTTTGTATTGTCATAGGGACATGGGAGAAAACACCTGTCTGAAACCTTTATTCCGTGTTCTGAGTGTATACCGTTGATTGGATTGACAGGGTGACATGTAGTAGTTTGCATAAACACACATTCTTGCCAGGTGTTTTCACAAGGTTTTCTTCCAATGTGCTTAATTTGCTGTACGTCTAGGTAGGCTTAAGCATACCTTTCGCTGAAGCTTACAGCAATCGGATTTATTACAATATCGCATGGGTGATTTTGAAATGCATATTTATATGTTTACATGTGGGCGTGTGCACTTTACATTACGCACATGGCCGTGTTTATGAAATGTGTGATTCATGTGTGAATGAGATTGAATACCGCACCGGTGTAACATTGTGAATATCATATTTAACAAAATCAATTAAATAATGTTTACAAACGTCAATTAAATAATGTTTACCACAGATACTGTGTCGTGTTGTGGTATTGATCGTGCGTCCATTAAATTATACGAATGTCAATAATAATCATAATAGTGTGTGCAAAGTGGACTCACGAAGCCAGAGAATGTAGTTGCAGTTTTTCCATTTTGTACATTCCAAACTGGGTAACAATGTTTCCTTGATAAGTGATTTGTGTATGTATGTCGTCCGGGAGCCACCATAAAATAATTCTCGCCCTTCATAAAATATCCGACTTCTTACAAAATATCTGACAGATGGCGTAATTATCTTCGGCAGGTAAAACCGCGGTTGTGCACTGCACATCGTAGGCACAGGTATTCAGCTAGGCGACACAATAAGTATTATTCATTAGGAATAGATTTGCGAACGCTTGTAGCACATACACCATTACATGCATAAGTAACACCACAGATACATAACAAAGAGATCGATAATTATACGGTTCCTCGTGGGAAAACATGCTATAGCGTGTCGGCTTGCCTGGCAACTGGTCGCGTACAAGTAATAAGAAAACCGAAGTGGTTACGTCACGCCGCCTATTTACCGGTGTGGTGGTCCGGGATTCGGCCGGTCCCAGATTCGGTTAAACGCATACATCGCATGCGCGCGCAAGCGTTGTCCCGTTTTTATCTGCTCTGACGTAGCATACGTCACGCCCGGGCCCAGTTCCTCCAAAACACTTACCGCGCATGCATGCACCTTTACTTATAACTTGCGAATAACAATCATAATGGAATCCTGGAAACTATACTAGTAACAACGGAAAATCCTAGCCCGCCGAATCTGGGTGCGGCCTAATCTGTCGACACATCTGTCTGAAACTTTTATTTCGTGTTTTGAGTGTATTCGGTTTTTAGACAGATTCACCTTTTTGTATATATGTATATATATATTTTTTTTCTTCCAGTGTGTTTAGTTTGTTAGTAACTCCTCGCGGCACATCTCACTGTATGTCTAGGTACGCATACCTTTCGCTAAAGCACTGTCGGATTTATTATCACATCTGGGCTTGTGCAATTTACGATTGATTGTAATTGAAAACGGCACTGGTGTAATGTTTAAAAAAATCATTCAATTAAATAATGTTTACAACACACGCGTCGCACTGTTGTGATATTCCCTGTGCGTGCAATATATTTACATCATCCACATCATGCTGTCTGTCGCGATGCGACAAAGACTGTTTCCATCACTTCACTATTGCTCTCCATTTGTATCTCTGCTCTGAGAGTGATGTCCATGAGTTGGTCTTTATGACTCTCAGCTTCAGGTTTCTCTTGATGGTATCCTTAAACCGGACATGACGACGCCCTTTCCTTCTGTGACCAGAAGACAATTGAGAGTAGAGAACCTGCTTTGGTAGCCTGTCTGGTGACATTCTAATGAGGTGTCCATTCCACCGGAGATTCTTTCTGATCAGGAGATCTTCCATAGATGGCAGCCCTGTCCGTTCGAGTATGTCTTTGTTTGTAATATTGTCCATTCAGGTTATCCTCATGATCGAACTCAGATGTCGCATCATGAAGACATGCAGCTTTTTCACCTGTCGTCTGTACACTGTCCAGGCCTCGGCTCCGCATAAGAGGTGGACAGCACGATTGCACGGTATATCTTGGTGTTAACCCGCATGGACACATGGTGAATGTTCCAGAGTCTCTGGAGTAGTCGGCCGAAAGATGCACTAGCTTTGGCCATCCTACTCATTATTTTATCGTCAGTGCATCCATTACTTGATATAGTGCTTCCGAGATTGGTGAATTCCAGAACAGAGTTCAGCTTGTTTCCATCAACCATGATATCCTCCTCTCGGGTTCTTGTAGAGTCGGGTTGGTACAGCACCTCGGTCTTCTTGATATCAATATTCAGGCCGAACTTCTTTGACGCTTGGGAGAAAGCATCCACTATTTTCTGCATCTCTTCAGCAGAGTGGGCAACCAGTGCACTGGCATCTGCAAATAGCAGCTCTCTCATCAGTATCCGAGTAGTCTTGGTCTTTGCTTTGAAGTGTGCGACGTTGATTAGGTCAGTACTCTGACTGGACAGTATGTAGACGCCATCCCCCATGTCTCGGAAAGCCTCTTCGGGCATTACTGATAGGAAGATGGAGACGAGCCTGTGGGCCATTACACAACCTTACATGACCCCATTTGTAACACTGAACGATTCCGAGACTTCCCTTCCAACACTATCATTCGCCATCATTCCAGTATGTAGAGTCTCGAACATAGTTGTGAAATTCTCTGGGCATCCATACTTCCTCAGTAGCTGCCATAGCCTGGTCCTCCCAACTGTATCAAATGCCTTACTAAAGTCGACAAATACCATGTACAGTGGTCGGTCCTGCTCAATGCCTTTTACTGTAGCTATTGTAGACACAATATCATATCCACGGTACTCCGGTTACCTCTGAAGCCACATTGTGTCTCCGGAACTAACTCTGATGTTATGTGGGTAGATAGAGGAGGATCCTGGCGAAGATTGTGCCTGCTATGGAAAGAAGAAAGATTCCTCTATAGTTCCCACAGTCTGTTCGATCACCTTTCTTGTAGATGATTACAATGCTGGCATCCTTCCATGCTTGTGGTACAAAACCCATCTCCCAGGCATTGGTGATTAGTTGCTGCAGTCTACTGAACAGATTGTCTCCTCCATCCTTCCACACTTCAGCCACGAATTCCATCTCCCTCAGGTGCTTTGCCATCTTTCAGGCCGCCGATTGCTATAGCCATCGCAGCCATGGTAGGAATCTCACCGAGGCCTGTCTTGGTAATGCGTTGCATGATGTTGTCCAGAGCTTCGTGATCTATGTCGCCAGGGACGTTGAGTAGCTTCTGAAAGTGTTCATTCCATCTTGCCACAACTCTCTTGCTATCAGAGAAAGTCTCCATTCCATCTGTTGATTTCAGGTAAACAGGTCCCTTCTTCTTGGGTCCCACACTTCCTTCAGTCTAATGTAGAAACCCTTCATGTCGTTTCTGTCAGCAGCTCTCTGTAGCTTCATTGCCTTCCTTTCCCACCAGTCTGACTTCAGAGCACGGATGCGTTTTTGTAGCAGTCTGCAGGCTCCTGGTTTGCAACACTCTCTGGTGGGCTTGGTCTGTTCTCCTCATAAGAGTCTATAGCTCCTGGTCGTTGGGGACGAACCAGTCCTGGTGTTTTCTGTCTTGCTTGCCAATATATGTCTTGGCCGTGTTGTATACGACTTGCAGCAGAGCTGCGCACTCCTCGTCTGGTGTTAAGCTTTCCTTCCCTCCCATTGGGCGAGAGCACTATCCATCTCCTGCTGAATACTCTGTCTGTGGCTGATGGTATTTAGTTTTGCTGTGTTGAGCTTGGTCGGCTTACTTGTCCCTTACCTGTTGTGTCTTTGTCGTATTCTGAAAGCCACTTTTTACCTCAGCATCTGGTTATCGGCCCAGCAGTTACCTCACGCATGACTCGGGTACGGTGGATGTCCATCTTATCCCGACACCTCGTGATGATGAAGTCAATCATATGCCAGTGTCTGGAACGAGGATGCATCCAGGTGGTCTCGCGTTCATCCTTCTGCTTGAACAAGGTGTTCGTCACTATCTGTTCAAACTCAGAGCACACAGCCAGCAGAAGCTCGCCATTGGAGTTGCATTTCCCAATCCCATGTTTGCCCATGACCAAGGGCCACTTGTCACAATTGCCAGCTGGTTGTAGGAGGCCTCCGTGTTTTCATCTGGGTTTGTCATTGTTGGAGCGTACACGCTGATAATTGTAGCAAAGTTGTCCCTGCTCAGAGGTTATGGTTCTGTCACTTACTGGCCGTTGCATTTCTGTCAGCTTTGTGACGATATGCTTTTTAAAAGCAAAGCCCACTCCGGTCTCCCTTCTTTCTCCTCCGGGTTTGCCCCTCCTGAAGAAAGAGTATTCCAAGTCGTTGAGATTACCAGACTCTGAGAACCTTGTGTCACATAGTGCGGCGATGTCGATGTTGTATTTGGCGAGTTCCATTGCTACTAGTGGTGAGGTCGAGTAGCGCGGTCATTGGTAACCCAGGCGACGGCCGATCCGGTATGGTGTTTCGTGCAGTTGTGCATTTCATGGAAGCTGCTAGCAAAAAGTGTTGAAGGGCCGCTGGCTTTTGCAAGTTACTAGCGGCTCTCTCTCTCTCTCTCTCTCTCTCTCTCTCTCTCTCTCTCTCTCTCTCTCTATCTCTCTCTCTCTCTCTCTCTCTCTCTCTCTCTCGGGGAGCAAATAGAGGTCTCACACCGGCAAGAACATGTCAAAACAGGCGCAAACTATTTGTCCCTGCAGTGGCTGGTCGAAAGATGTTCGGAGGTCCATACTCCATACAGCAACCACCCTTGATGCTGCCACAGTGACATAGTTTCCTCTTTAGGATTTGCTTACCCTTCGGTTTTGTCAAGAACCTGTACCATAAGGCAGTGGTTAACAACTCTGCATGGCGGGGCGTCAAACTCCCTGGAGTATTGCAATACCTGAGGTATTACAACACCTGCATACCACCATTTACACATTGTCAATAATAATATGTGCATGTGTGATTTTTCACACGGTGTGGTTGCGACTTAAACCACATCAAACCTAATGTTTTGAATGGCCAAGTGGTCCGATCGTCCATCGTTGGAAGGAATGGCGTAAATTCTTACATCATTTATAGGTTACGATACATAATTATTATGTTCGTTTTTTTATTTTCATTGTGTGGAATGTCAACCCGAAAAATAAATTGACGAACCATGACCTTGTAACTCGGCGGGTTCTTAATCTCCAGTAGGTACTCACAACACACCACCTTTAATCTCTCCAAAACCCTCCAAATATTCACAATACAATGCACTTCTTCTTCGTATGGTTAACTAATCACTCTATGTTAGTGAGTCCACTACAGGTTACACATTAACCCCCTGTGTGTGATCTTTTACGTCCCTGGCGTAGACACCAGATAAAAGGGACCATCAGCTTTTAGTGTTTCTTCAGAAAGATGCAGGCAATGTGAGGTGAACGAAATTGTCTATAAGTTTTGAAACGGCGCCAGGTGGGATTGAACCACCGTCCCCTCGACTGATAGTCTGGCGCTCTACCGCGCGATGACAGCTCCCCACTTCTTCGAATATAGGGATCTATTCTTATTTCTTTGTTTGCGTGGCCAGATGGAATAGCAGCAGAATCACTGAAAGCAGATTTGAACATATCAGTAAGGTATAAACATGTTCTAGTCTTTGACAAATCTGAGATAAAGAAAACATACCGGAGGAGTAGTGACTGGTGCAAAGATATATGGTCATAATACCAAAACAAAAGAGATCTTCGAGAGTGCAAACACAATTGGGGAATCATGCATCTCTCCGTATAAATGAACGGTGGTGTCACATGGTGGATAAACCTGGAATAAAACGCTAGCGCGACCAACTGTGGCGCCACTGCGCAGACTCTGTTGTGTCTAGGCTGCGTCCTGATTGGGTCCTGGCAGGTATGTGTTCCAGTCTCGTTCTGTGCGTGTATATATGAAAATATTAATAAAGATGTGAGATAATACAGTATAAGCTTATGTTACTCAACAAAGCAGGCTGAACATCCCTCGAACGTGTCGTCAGGTCAGTTTGTTTCGTTTTCTAAAATCAGCAGCGAGTCTATTGTAGTACTGACTCAGTGCTACAGAAACGGAACGGAACACAGCCTATTACGGTGCTAGGTCCTGACTTGGATTTAATCTCAGGGGTATCGACGCGATACTAATTTTCTGTAGACGTATTCGTGAGACACCGGCAATCGAATCAGTTACGTAGTCCACGTATACGTTTGCTTGAGCTCGTCACTGTCGGGCGGACAGACACATCGACTTAGTTAGCCGCACGCCTCGCTTCATAACACAATCAAACACAATTGAGCTTCGCGTGCGTCACGCTTGATCGCACACGCCTGCTTTGTCTGCGCTGCGCTGCGCTGCGATAGACTACTCATTATTGGTAATAATAACTTTATTTGTACATGCATTTCCAAAGCACAATTCTGTTCAATGGTGTTAACAATACGTGTTAATGTTTTTAACACAATGTTAGTACTTGGGTAGTGGTTAACAGAGGTACCGAAACATGTGTAGCAAAATAAGACGCATTTACTAATATGATGATAATATTAAATATAGATATCTACTGCAAAAATCATGATGTAAGGCTGTAAATACAACAATTACAAAATCACATTGCGGATAACTAATCAACTTTGAAAATAATAAATAAATATACATTCGAATTATAATTATGCGTAAGAGTTTGCTGATGTAGAGCTGCTAAATAATCGTGATCTAAAGCTACAACCCAATAGTATAGTATCTAAAATAATATACTTATAAATATAATGACATGATATAAAGTCACGTAAAATGATATGTTGTTCGATGTCACATAAATCTACACATTAAAAGTAACCTAAAAGTACAAAGTCTTTAAACAAGCTTTAAATGTGTCCACTGTCTCTGGCAGCGAATTCCAGAGCGTCGGTCCCTCATGATTAACGGCCGTATCGCTCGAGGTTGTGCCGCGGAACGGTGAGTAAAAACTATCTCTTTAATGCTGCCTATCCTCCTTAGCCTCCTAGCTTCTTCATCCATCCATTGACGACTCACGCATTGCTTTCGATTACGAGTTTGCTTAATCCCTTAGTTTTGTCGCGCCACTGAGCTTGATCTTCGAGGATATTGGCGCAAAGGAAGTCATTATTATTAGTAGTAGTATTATAAAGCGCGACGATCAGATCACAGGGCGCGCGTGATGAGCGTACGGTCGTGAACGGCACGAAACACAAATGCGAGCACTGTGTACGGGACGCGACATCTGTCTGGCAACCAATGCAAACTTCCCAGTGGCCGCCGAGTGCTGGACCATCTGAAAGCGGCGGAGCAAACTGTTCGACAACGCGTACAACATCGCGTTTCAGTAGTCGATCCTCGAATGCACCAGACACTTGGTTGTTCTTGCTGAATCGCCGACAGCTATGGCGGAGCGGCTACAGACGGTCCTGACGCGTCGGTCAATTGAAAAGACGGATAACAAGTATCGCCAGGCGATTTGAAAGGGGAAGTGATGCTCGAGAAATCATGAAGGGCCATAGCGAATCCAGCAGACATCACGTCGGCCGATTTGAAGAGATACCTTCTTGTTCGATAACACATGAGGATTCCGGTATATGATTTCAACAACCGGAGGACGTCCTCAGTGTTCAGTGTCCGTCTCGCGTCCTCTCGATCGCTCAAGGCGCTGTACAATTTACTGCCTGTAAGAACTACTCAACAGAACACCATCTCAGCTCCATCGGGATGCATCCAGCCACGCTGCAATTAAAGCGTGAAGATTATACGTACACAAATATCCACCAATGTCTACACCCAGGCACATTCATACAGCTTAGTGAACTGGAGCAATGTAAAATGAAAAAGTGGCCCAACGTTTGGCACGCAGCACATGATTCGAACCATTGTTCTCTTAGTCGATAGTCTGAAGCTCAAGCCACTGCTCTGCTGTGCCACTACATGAGAATACAGGAACTACAATCAAGAGATCATAACAGAAATGACCATGGCATCAAAGAGCCTGAGGAAAATCAGAAGAGCGCAGACATTACGCCAAGACAAGCAGGGTACAGGAATCAATGGCCAAGTTAAGATCATAGCAAGAATAGAGAAATTATTCACTTGACTATTGCTCTCAATTAATCTCCCTTCTGTGAGAGTGATGTCCACGAATCGGTCTTTATGTCTCTCAGCTTCAGGTTTCTCTTGATGGTATCCTTGAACCGGAGACGAGGGCGCCCTCTCTTTCTGTGACCAGAGGACAATTGAGAGTAGAGAACCTGCTTTGGTAGCCTGTCTGGTGACATACTCATGAGGTGTCCAGTCCACCGGAGATTCTTTCAGACCAGAAGATCTTCCATAGATGGCAGCCCTATCCAGTCGAGTATTTCCTTGTTTGTCACTTTGTCCATCCAGGTTATCCTCATGATCGAACGCAGATGTCGCATCATGAAAGCATGCAGCTTTTTCACCTGTCGTCTGCATACTGTCCAGGCCTCGGCTCCATATAGGAGGGTGGACAGTACAACTGCACGGTATATCTTGTCTTTAACCCGCATGGACACATGGTGGTTGTTCCAGAGTCTCTAGCGCAGTCGGCCGAAAGATGCACTATCCTTGGCCATTCTCTTCTGTATTTCATCGTCAATGCATCCATATACTTGATACAGTGCTTCCGAGGTAGGTGAATTCCAGATCAGAGTTCAGCTTGTTTCCATCAACTATGATACCCTCCTATCAGGTTCTTGTAGAGTTGGGATGGTACAGTAAGGCGGTCTTCTTGATGTAAATCTTCAGGCCGAACTTATTTGACGCTTCGGAGAAAGCATCCACTATTTTCTACATCTCTTCAGCAGAGTGGACAACCAGTGCACTGTCATCTGCGAATAGCAGCTCTTTCATCAGTATCCGAGAAGTATTGGTCTTCGTTCTGATGTGTCCGACGTTGAATAGGTCAGCGCTCTGTCTGGACTGTATGTAAACGCCATCCACATGTCTCTGAAAGCCTTGTCGAGCATTGCTGATAGGAAGATGGAGAAGAGCGTGTGGGCCAGTACGCAACCTTGCTTGACCCCATTTGTGACAATGAATGATTCCGAGACTTCGCCTCCAAAACTAACACTCGCCATCATTCCGGTATGTATTGCCTTGATCATAGTTGCAAACTTCTCTGGGCAGCCATATTTCCTCAGTAGCTGTTATAGCCTGGCCCTCCCAACTGTATCGAACGCCTTACTGAAGTCGACAAATACCATGTACAGTAGTCGGGCCTGGGCAATGCACTTTTTGTGTAACTGTTGGAGACCAAATATCATATCCATGGTGCTCCGGTTACCTCTGAAGCCACATTGTGTCTCCGGAACTACCTCTGGTGTTACGTGGGTAGATAGTCTGTTGAGGAGGTTCCTGGCGAAGATCTTGCCTGCTATGGAAAGAAGAGAGATTCCACTATAGATCCCACAGTCTGTTCGGTTACCTTTCTTGCAAATGATTACAATGCTGGCATCCTTCCATGCTTGTGGTACAGAACCCACTACCCAGGCATTGGTGATTAGTTGGTGCAGTCTGCTGAACAGATTGACTCTCCGTGCTATCATACTTCTGCAAGAATTCCATCTCCGCCAGGTGTTTTGCCATCTTTCAGGCCGGCAATTGCTCTAGCCATCTCATCCATGGTTGGAATCTCATCGAAGCTTGTCTTGGTAATGCGCTGCGGGGTGTTGTCAATAGCTTCGTGATCTATGTCGCCAAGGACGTTGAGTAGCTTCTGGACGTGTTCACTCCATCTTGCCACAACCTCTTGCTCTCAGAGAAGGTCTTCATTCCATCTGTTGATTTCAGATGAACAGGTCCCTTCTTCTTGGGTCCCCACACTTCCTTCAGTCCATTGTAGAAACCCGTTAAGTTGTTTCTGTCACCAGCTCACTGAAGCTCCACTGCCTTCCTTTCCCACCAGTCTGACTTCAGTGCACGGGTGAGTTTTGTAGCAGTCTGCAGGCATCTTTGTATGCTGCAGTGGTGGATCTAGCGCTCCTGGTTTGCAATATTCTCTAGTGGGTTTGGTCTCTTCTGCTCATAAGAGTATGTAGCTCCTGGTCGTTGGGAGTCGAAACAGTCCTGGTGTTTTTTCTGTCTGGCTTGCCAAGATATGTCTTGGCTGTTTTGTATACGATCTGCTGCAGAGCTGCCCATTCCTCGTCTGTTGTTGAATTTTCCTTCTCCTCCCATTGTGCGAGAGCACTGTCCATCTCCTGCTCAACACTCTCCCTCTGGCTGATGGTATTTAGTTTTGCAGTGTTGAGCGTGGTCGGCTTATTTGTCCCTTGCCTGATGTGCTTTTATCGTATTCTGAAAGCCACGTTTGACATCAGCATCTGGTGATGGGTCCAGCAGTTAGCTCCACGGATGGGTAATGTGGATGTCCATCTTATCCCGACACCTCGTGATGATGACGTCAATCATATGCCAGTGTCTGGAACGAGGATGCATCCAGGTGGTCTTGCGTTCATCCTTCTGCTTGAACATGGTGTTCATCACTCTTAGTTCGAACTCAGAGCATAGAGCCAGTAGAAGCTCGCCATTGGAGTTGCATTTCCCAATCCCATGTTTGCTCATGACCAAGGGCCACTTGTCATTGTCTCTTCCTATCCTCGCATAGAAGTCTCCTATCAGCAGTAACTTATCTGTACGAGGGATGCCACTGAGCACACTTGCCAACTGGTTGTAGAAGGCCTCCTTGTTTTCATCTGGGTTTGTCATTGTTGGAGTGTACATGCTGATAACTGTAGCAAAGTTGTTCTTGTTCAGAGGTAGTCTCATCGTCATGATTATGTCACTTACTGGTCGTGGCATTTTTGTCAGCTTTGTCACGATATCCGTTTTGATAGCAAAGCCCACTCCGGCCTCCCTTCTTTCTCCTTCGTGTTTACCCCTCCAGAAGAAAGAGTATTCCAAGTCGTTGAGACTGTAAGAACCTTGTTTCGCCTACGATGTCGATGTTGTATTTGGCAAGTTCCATTGCTACTAGTGCCGTACGTCTTTCTGGTCGGTCAGCTGCTTCTCGGTCGAGGTGAGTCCTGATGTTCTATTGTGCAATTGTAGATGAGGTCGAGCAGCGCGGTCCTTGGTAACCCGGGCGAAGGCCGCTCCGGTATGGTGTTTCGTGCAGTTGTACATTTCATGGAAGCTGCCAGAAAAACGTGTTGATGAGCCGCTGGCTTTTGCAAGTTACTAGTGGCTCTCTCTCTCTCTCTCTCTCTCTCTCTCTCTCTCTCTCTCTCTCTCTCTCTCTCTCTCTCTCTCTCTCTCTCTCTCTCTGGGGAGCGAATAGAGGTCTCACACCGGCAAGAACATGTCAAGACAGGCGCAAACTAGTTGTCCCTGCAGAGGCTGGTCGAGAGATGTTCAGAGGTTCATACTCCATACAGCAACCGCCCTTGATGCTGCCACACTAACATGGTTTTCTGGTTAGGGTTTGCTCCCTTAGCCTTTGGTTCTGTCAATAACCTGTACCACTAGGCAGTGGTTTACAACTCTGCATGGCAGGGGCGTCAAACACCCTGAGGTATTGCAATACCTGAGGTACTGTAACACCTGCATACCATCATTTACACATTGTCAATAATAATAATCATAATAGTACTAGTGCCGTACGTCTTTCTGGTCGGTCAGTTGCTTCTCGGTCGAGGAAAGCCCTGACGTTCCATTGTGCAATTGTCTGTAGTTGTCTTCTTCTTACAGACACAATATGGCTCAAAACCAGGAGAAGCTCGATGCTACTGCCGGTGACGAGGTAAAAAACCCAGGTAACTACAAGGTTACAGTTTGTATTATTGTATTCTTGATAATATAATATAATATAATATAATATAATATAATATAATATAATATAATATAATATAATATAATATAATATAATATAATATAATATAATATGTTATGTCGAAAGTAAACTATCGGACAGATACGAGTATTCGACACATCTGAGTTCAATACGAATCAAGCATCTGTATATGCACAACATTAAAATGCCACATGTGGATGTTTGTCAGCTGAGCTTGATCGTCGAGGATATTGGCGCAAAATTAGTCATTATTATTAGCTTAGTGTGAAGATATCTGTACAAATATCCACATGGCCTTTCTACCGTAGTAAACACGTTGCATGCACACAACTACTCGCGCAGAAGAAGACGCGAAACACCACAATGATTTAAATTCTACGTGAAACAGTCACAGAATATAATAGTAACATATATTACTACAATAAATAGGGTGTGTGTGTGTGTGTGTGTGTGTGTGTGTGTGTGTGTGTGTGTGTGTGTGTGTGTGTGTGTGTGTGTGTGTGTGTGTGTGTGTGTGTGTGGTGGGTGGGTGGGTGGGTGGGTGGGTGGGTGCGTCCGTGTGTGCGTGCGTGCGTGCGTGCGTGCACCAATATAACAACGCAATGATTTTATGTTGTTTTCTAGGCTACATGAGTGAAGAATTTTGTATGAGTTTGGCGGAGGACTTCGGCAATGAATATTTACGACTGGGTATACACCTAGGACTTACAGAGGCTGCCATAAAGACAAAGCATGCTGACGACAACGGTAGTGTCCTAACTTGCATATTCCATATTTTGACCACCTGGAAAAGGGGGAAGTTTAATCCGGACTCGATGACAGCTTTCAAGGAACTATGTGACGCATTCAATAAGATGGGGAGGGCTGACCTCGTCAGGCGTATTACAATTGGTGAGTAGGTGAAGTGCGTAGTCTGCTAGTATTCCATCTCGCCCCACAGATATCCCATTATTCAATGTCATGATGGCTGTCCTGGTTTCGTTCCTCGTTGATTTGTCACTATTTACCTCTAGTAATTCTTCTGCAATATGCCTATTGAATAATTCTTCGAAGTATACTGCCAACGTTTGCATATGTTGTCGTGAGTGTGTTAACGTTTGTGTTTTAATTGGTTTGTTAAGTTTCTTGTATTGTCCAGTTAACTAGTAAGAATGTTGTACAGTTCCTTCAAATTTCTCTTGGATGCTGCATTTTCTGCATGTCTTACCAAATTATCTGTCCATTTTGTATGTTATGACACTCGATCGGACTCCTCTGTTAGCTGGAGAGTACCATTGGTGTATTGTGACGTTTGCTCTAATCGTCCGACAATTAACGAGCACATCCTTTTCCTGCATCATTAGCAGTACGTCATCTGTTATCCACGGTTTATGTTGTATCTTCTTTATTCTTAGCGTTTCTTTACATGCCTTGGCCCACGCCTCTTTACGAATACGAATACATTTATTTCAGGTAAAAACCCATATACAATTGGTACATACATTAGCACATCTAAGTAGCCTATAAAATATGTTTAAAAAATGAATAGATAAAAAATAAATAAGAAAAAAAATAAATAAGGTTATAAGTTAGATAAATGTAAAATTGTAGAAAAACAGATAAAATAATGAGCAATATACAGGATGTGATTGTATAATAATTATGCAATTAATTCATGAAAATAAACACGGTTTGAAAAGTAAGTTATATAAACAACTTGCTGACTTTAAAAATATATAATAATACATAAATAATAAAGTTATATGCGAGACATGATGACTATCTTACATATTTACTGTGTACAACGAATTGGCCCAGCTAATCCACATTGGGCCATTTACTACTTCAAAGCAATTGTACATAACCCTAATCAAGTCATTATTTATGTTAACAATGCGTTTTTTAAACCATAAATGTTCTTACGCAATAGGGCGTCAAATGTATCAATCGCATTATTAGCAAACATGCTACTTGCGCTGTCCCGTCGGTTATATCCCAAAATCCGTCTATGCATATTGTTGTAGGCAACTTTAACTTTTAAATAAGAGCCCTTATTGAAGTTAACCCATAATTGGAAACAACAAGTTGTACAGCAATATGCATGAAACAGACGTAGTTTAACACCCACGGAACAGTGGTGAAATTTTCTGATAATGCTATTCGACCTAGCATAAAAATTACGAAGATGTCTCAAAATATCTCCGTCATCTTTCAGGTCATTGCATATTATCACACCTAAATATTTTGCTTCATTGACATATGCAAGCTTGTTTACGTTCATATATATATATATATCTGGCCATTTCAGGTTAAAACCACGTGGTTTGAAGACCATACACAACGACTTGATAGGGTTATATTCAACATCGTTTACAAGCCCAAACTTTGCACATATGTTCAGCAAACCCTGAAGCCCACTAGGACTAGGAGCAATAACACATATGTCATCAGCATAGAACACGTGATTAGTGCAGTAGTTGTGTATGTGGCAACCTATACCAGCACCATTTAGCATATTGCTCAGTTCATCAATGTATACGATAAATAAATATGGGGACAAAATCCCACCTTGTCGAACACCATTAGAAACATAAAAAAGTATGATGTTGTAGAACCCCATTTGATACAGAATGTTTGGGTTCTGTACCAGTACAACAGGATACGGTAAGTACAACAGGCACACCTCGATTAAGCAATTTTCTAAAAAGCGCCCAGTGATTGACTCTGTCAAATGCTTTTGAAGCGTCCAGAAAGCATGAATACACCGGGCTATTGTTACTTTTATAGTACTGAATAACATTTATTTAAGCAAATATACAGTGATCAGTAGAGTGTCCCTTCTTAAATCCAAATTGATTGTCGGTTATATTAAGATATGGGGTCAACAGTTCCAGCAATATAATTTCTAATATTTTTTAGGCAACGGTGACAAGCGCAATTGGTCTGTAGTTGTTTACGTTGCTCGTGTCTCCAGACTTATTTTTTATCAATGGAATTATAATAGTTTTCATAAAGTCATCAGGTAGATGACCATTAGAAATCATTCTATTATAGAAAATGGACAACAGTATATTTATGCGCCTATCTGAATGAATAAAGTGTTCGGCAGATAGACCATCGTTGCCACATGCTTTTCCAGATTTCAACTTATCGATAGCATTTTGAACCATACAAGGAGTTATGAGTAAGTTATTTCCATAATACAAATATTCTGTGTTTTATACACGCTCTTTCACATTTTCATATTTGCATCTGTGGTTACATTGTTTAGCAACGATTCAAAATGTGTTTTCCACATGGCGGATATGGCCGTAGGATCATTAGCACCATTGACATATGTAGCATTGGGTATACCTTTCTTGTATGTTTTAGATACGTTTTTCCAAAAACTGTCCGTTCTCAAAGGTTCGCATGACACAGACAAGCCAGTCTCTCGCTTGACGTGTGTCGCCAGGTCTTTGGGGTTAGTCGATCTTGCGAGTCGCGTGATGAAAACACCGACTTGTTTTCTGGCTTTGGATGTACTCGGACGTCTCTTTGTGTTAGCGGAGCAAATATTGGATGACGTGCCATTCCCTCGAATCATGGCCGAGTCGGTCTGGGTGGTGGTCAACGATGCCGGACGTCCATGCTTGTTCGGTTGTCTGCGGCCTCTGGTCACCGATTCAGCGTATGTGTTACGCGTGGCCTGAGTAGAAGCAGACGTTTCCTGGTTATTGTTGACACCCTTGCGCTGACGATGCGTAGGAGGTGGAGTCGTCTGTTGAATGCGGGCAAGGAGGACTAAGTCGTCATCGGTGCACTCGGATTTGTCAACTACATCGATGACATGTTGATCATCCATGTCAACATGGTGTTTAAAATATTTTTTTAAAGGGCGCAGCAGTGTTCTCCGAGAACCTTCTTCGATCAATGGACAATGGAACAGGTTGCAACTTTTTAAACTAGTTTCGCAGGGGGGGATACACAGAGAAGCCAAATACTAGAGGCATAGATAAAGATAGCAAAAAGACATCAGCAAAGAACAGCCTGGAAAGCCCTACGGAATAATTTTGGTTATAAATGTGTTTGTTTAAATGCAAGGAGCATAGTAAACAAAAGAAATGAACTAAACATTATGGTAAAAGATATTGACCCTCACATAATAGGTATAACTGAATCTTGGGCCACACCCGATATATCAGATGCCGAATTAGGAATGACAGGGTATGTAATGTTTAGGAAAGATAGATTAGGAAGAAGGGGAGGCGGAGTTATTTTATATATTAAAGAATCCATCCAGGCTTATGAAATAAAACTAGAAAAAGAAGCAGAATGTGAAGAAGCTGTCTGGTGTAACATAGTTACAGGAAACTCAACATTAACTGTTGGGTTAGTGTATCGGAGTCCAAACATAAGCATGGAAGAGAATGAAAAAATACATAACGCTATCAAAGAAGTGAGTAAACGGGACTGTATTATTATGGGGTATTTTAACCATGGGCATATACAGTGGACATCTCTACAGAGTACCGGGAGAGAGGATCAAGAGTTTAAAAATGTAGTACAAGATAGTTTCCTTTCTCAACATGTGTTAGAAGCAACCAGAGGAGAGAACGTGTTAGACATAGTATTGAGCTCACAGAAGGAATTTGTTGATAATGTCAAGATATGTGAGCCACTGGGGTGTAGTGATCACAACCAGATACATTTTAACATCAAAGTAAAGGGAGAACGGAATAGAAAAATAAGGTACAGGAAAAATTTCACAAAGGAAGATATAAGGACATGAGGGAATATTTAGCAAAGATAGACTGGAATAACACACTGAAGAATAAGACAGCAACAGAATGCTGGAATATTTTAAAGAGTGAAATTGACTGCGTCGTTGACAAATTTGTCCCCTTGAAAAAACAGGGGAAACGGTCAAAGAAGAAACACTTAACGAAGGAAGCCATTAGAAAAATCAAGTACAAGCAAATGATGTGGAAGACATATAGACATACCGGAAGTGAAGAAGACTATATCATTTATAAAGAAGCACTTAATCAAGCTACAGCTGAAATTAGAAATGCAAACAGAAGCTACGAACAAAAAATTGCTTTTAATATAAAACATGACAGCAAGAGTTTTTATGCGTATGTTCGAAGTAAACAGAAAGTTCAGGATAAGGTCGGTCCTCTAGAAGGTAGTGATGGAAACATAATAACAGAGGGATTCTTAATGGCAGAAAACCTAAATGAGTACTTTAGTTCGGTGTTTACCAGGGAAGATACTAGTATATTACCAGCACTTGAGACCAAGTTCGAAGGGAGAGAGTTTGACTATTTAGGACAACTAATTGTAATCCCAACAATGGTAGCTATGAAAATAAGAGATATGAAGGATAATAAATTACCTGGAGTGGATGGAATTCCTCCCAAATTACTATTGGAAATTGTAGAACAAATCAGCATACCGCTTGCAACAGTGTTCAATTTGTCAGTAGAGGAGGGAATAGTTCCGTTAGAATGGAAAGAAGCAAACATTATACCATTATTTAAAAAAGGTTCGAGAAACAAGTCAGAGAACTATAGACCAGTGAGTTTAACATCGGTGATTTGCAAACTATTAGAAAGACTAATTAAAGATCACCTGGTTGATTTTCTTGTTAAAAATAAATTGATAAACCCATCTCAACATGGGTTTTTAAAAGCGAGGTCATGCTTAACAAATATGTTATGTTTTTGGAAGATGTCACAAAGTGGGTAGATGAGGGATCTCCAGTAGATATAATCTACTTAGATTTTTAAAAAGCCTTTGACAAAGTGCCACACCAAAGACTACTACTTAAACTAAAGGCCCATGGCATAGGAAATGGAATGATCAACTGGATAGAAAAATGGCTTATTGATAGAAGACAAAGAATAGTAGTTGATGGGGAGGTTTCAAACTGGAAATCGGTTTTGAGTGGAGTACCGCAGGGATCAGTACTGGGACCTATTTTATTCTTAATATATATCAATGATTTGGATGATGGCATAACAAGCAAGGTGTTGAAGTTTGCGGACGACACAAAAGTGTTTAGGAAAATTAAAAGTGATACAGATAGACAGCATTTACAAGATGATCTTAATAAGTTGATAGAATGGTCTGAGAAGTGGCAAATGCTGTTTAATTTTGGAAAGTGTAAGTGCCTTCACACAGGACATGGGAATGAAGATGCACAATATACAATGGATGGTACTGTACTAAATATTACCTTAACGGAAAAGGACTTAGGGTTAACTATTAGTGCTGACATGAAGGTATCAGAGCAGTGTGGAATTGCAGCAGCGAAGGGAAACCAAATTCTTGGATTAATTAGGCGAAATATAGTGTACAAAGAAAAAGAACTAATAATACCGCTGTATAAAACAATAGTTAGGCCTCACTTAGAATATTGTATACAAGCATGGAGGCCATATCGCAAGAAGGACATTGATATGCTAGAAAGAGTACAAAGGAGAGCAACCAAAATGATACCAAAACTCAGGAATATTAGTTATGAAATGCGTCTAAAAGAATGTGGTTTAACAACACTAGAAACCAGAAGATTGAGAGGAGATCAGATTGAGGTGTTTAAAATATTGAATGGATATGAAAATATTGACAGAAATATTTTTTCACAGTCAAGGAAGAGAGAAGAACTAGAGGACATGGAGTTACATTAGCAAAGAAGCAGTGTAGACTAGATATTAGAAAATTTTCATTTTCACAAAGAACAGTAAACGAATGGAACAGATTATCAGCTGATTGTGTAGGTGCTAGTAGTGTTAATATATTTAAAAATAAAATCGACATATACCTAAGACGGGCGGGGTATACTTAGATAGATAGGTTGGACTCTCGATAAGCCAAATGGCTTCCTAGTCCACCTGCCATCTATAGTTGAATCTCTAGGTGGCAATCTTGTTAAATCTTGTTAAAACAGAGACAGCGCAAGTAGAGCGTGGCGAATGGTGCTCAGCGGAAACGGATTCAGGTGAGCTGCGCACTTGGCACTTAGCGATCTGTGCCTTCATCGACGTTTCGTGGGACTC
>JAODUO010000518.1:145000-162500 GCA_025642075.2 Ridgeia piscesae
AACGTGACACACTGCGCAGCAGAGAAGAAATATATTGGTATGAGTACCTGCTGGGCATATTCATCAAATGTCTTGGCAGCTGCTGGCTTCATCATCTGAATGATGGCAGCTTCATCAAGAACTATACAGGTAGAACCAGTGGTCTTACTCTGAGATGGAGACAGGTCCTTCAAGCATGTTAGAAGTCACTCTTGGTACCAAGTCGTAATCTTCCTCCACCGGAGAGCGCTGGTGGCCATGCTTGGTTCTTATGCTGAAAGAAGTCTTCCAGATTGCCATCTCTCATTTGAAAGCTAACGTAGAGTCGTGAGAACAGCTCGACATCACTTTTCATAGATGTCAGCTGCTGCTTCTCCTTGCATGCCGTCTTTGTCGTTGAGCCAACAAATAGTTTCAACCGATTGTGGTGGATTGTGTCACCATAGGTTTTGTTCTATCCACAAGACATTCCTTTGTGAATGTTTTGAACTGTTGTTGGCCAATCTTATGTGCCTTCTTAACAGCCTCGACTGCCGATGGATCCGCAATCTCTTTGCTGTCAAGGACAAGTAGGTCTGCAGTCTGCACTCTCCTCTTCGAATGGGTTGACCCGTTCTTCCATTACGTTGATGAGTGTGCAGACGTCTTTCCTAAATGCATTTTGCACGCTTGCTGTCTGGTCATGGTGGAGTACCTCATTTCGTCTTCCCATTAGCTGGTGTGCATCTTCAAAGTCCTCAGTCAACGCCGGAGGGCATTAGGGTTGTCTGTAAGACCTACCGCCCCTCCATCACTCTTGATGTAAGCATTATTCAGCTCATGTGCTTGATCGATGGGGATTGCCAAGAAGACCCAGGTGGTGAAATTGCCAGCATTACGTCAACTGGCAACATCTGGGTGTCTTGTTGGTAGTTCAGTAACGTCACGGAGATGAACTGGGACCCAGCGGATATAGTTGGTGTGGTCTAGAGCAAAGAACCAGGGAACACGTTCTGTCAGAGCGTCGAGGTACATGCTGAAGGAGGACTGCCGTTGGGACCACGCAAAGTCCAGTAAACACAGGTCCAATGACATGACTGTTGCCCAATACCGGAATTGAGGACAGCTCTTTTCCCTCTTTGAGCATCATTCATCAAACCCAAAGGCTCATCTTCTGTATCTGTGTCACGGTTCTTGTAAGCCCGATACTGCAGGATGAACAATGCAGCCACTGTTACGTGGTCGGCACGTCTGGTGCGAGCAACAAGTGTTGTACGCAAGGAGTTGTACCAGTGCTTCAATCAATCACCCGCGGTCCTAAGAGCGGCCATCTCTATGATTTCTGCAGGACTCCAAACATCACAACAAACTTGTCTTTTCCATACATCTCTGGCGACTTCCACTGGATCTGCTTGGCAATGGCGTACAAAGGTTGGTCAAATGTGGCGTCTGCCCAGCATTAAGATGTTGAACTACTTCCATTGAATGTGTGGGCACTCTCGTGGTACATGGGCAGATGTCTTTTCGTCCAGCAGGCTGGTGATTTGCATGGTATGCAGCCCATGATATGGTGTCCACACACAGAGTTACTACTACAACCATTACTACTACTACTACTACTACTACTACTACTACTACTACTACTACTACTACTACTACTACTACTACTACTACTACTACTACTACTACTACTACTACTACTACTACTACTACTACTACTACTACTACTACTACTAATGTTAATGTTAATGTTAATGTTAATGTTAATGTTAATGTTAATGTTAATGTTAATGTTAATGTTAATGTAAATATAAATATAAATATAAATATAAATATAAATATAAATATAAATATAAATATAAATATAAATATAAATATAAATATAAATATAAATATAATTATAGATATAGATATAGATATAGATATAATATTACTATTACTATTACTATTACTATTACTATTACTATTACTATTACTATTACTATTACCATTACCATTACCATTACCATTACCATTACCATTACCATTACCATTACCATTACCATTACCATTACCATTACCATTACCATTACCATAAATATAAATATAAATATAAATATAAATATAAATATAAATATAAATATAAATATAAATATAAATATAAATATAAATATAAATATAAATATAAATATAAATATAAATATTTATTATATTACTATTACTATTACTATTACTATTACTATTACTATTACTATTACTATTACTATTACTATTACTATTACTATTACTATTACTATTACTATTACTATTACTATTACTATTACTATTACTACTACTACTACTACTACTAATAATAATAATAATATTGATAATAATAATTTAACATATTTATTTAACTTATTAATTAAATTGATTAATTTAGCTATTTGTATATATGTATTTACATGTTTTATGTTGTTATGGCCTGTTGTTAGGGCCTTACGTATGTTTCCAAATAATAATAATAATATTGTTTATCAATGAGACATCAACATGCTACATAAGTATAGGTGTGTTACTGTACTTTTTCTAAATAAAAAACAATGTTAGCTGTAGTATCCACCATTTGACAAAATAATACTACGAGACCAGTTTTTACTAATTCATGGCATTATATAATCAAATTATAATATCATGAAATGACAAATTACTTTATAAAGTTCCATAGAATTGTGAGTGAGTAATTATTTGTATCTCAGGGTATTTAGGATCTCAATTATGCCACGGCCACCAGGGTGCGAATTTGCGATAGCCCAATATCCAATTTTGTTCCCAAGATATTTATCAACACATATGCCAATGTTGGTGCTTGTATCACAAAATGAACAACTGGTTTGATATATTGAGCTATGCCGCCCCACTACTATAATTATGTAGTAATGGAAGTTGCTTGGCGCATTTGATATTGTGTGTTCTATGTACTTATAATTCTTATTGTTGATTAAAAATTAGTTTTCTTCAGATTTTGGCAGTTATTTGAGATCATTTTAACATGGCTTCTATGCAAATGGGGTTATGTTTTTGAAATGATATGCCTATAATCGATATATGCAATTATGCGATATGCAATTAAGTGGGGTCAACTGTAATATGAAGACCGGGTATTTGACAAAGGTAGCGCCGATGTCATCTAGAGATGCTGCCTCTAGTTTATTGCTATCACGAAAACACGTATAAGAGGATGTCATTGCATGATTTACCAAAATCAGTTTTGAAATGTTATACAACTGTATTCCAAAAAAACTTCGATGTGTTTCAGAGAAACTGTCCGAAGTGGAGAAACGCTTGAAGGCAATTGAGCTGACACTGAAAGGTAGGTGTGTTATGAATTTGCGGAAATGTCCTTTTATCAGCATGATAATTAATAGTAACTGCAAATAAGTAATAATGCACGTATGTATGCCCGCATGCACCTACTTACGTAGTTAGTACGTGTCCTCCCTTTACGTAGTTGTATGGTACTTCTACAGCTCAGTTGCTTCCTTACAATTGGGATATCTGATCTACTTGCTAACGGTGCACATAGGGTGTTGTTTAAGCTTTGTTGTATATATATATATATATATATATATATATATATATATATATATATATATATATATATGTGGTGTGGTGTGGTGTGGTTGTGGTGTGGTGGGGTGTGGTGTGGTGTGGTGTGGTGTGGTGTGGTGTGGTGTGGTGTGGTGTGGGTGTGGTGTGGTGTGGTGTGGTGTGGGGGTGGTGGTGTGGTGTGGTGTGGTGTGGTGTGTGTGGTGTGGTGTGGTGTGGTGTGGGTGGTGTGGGTGGTGTGCGTGGCGTGGTGGTGGGTGTGGTGTGGTGTGGTGGTGTGGTGTGGGTGCGTGTGGTGGTGCGTTAGTGTGCCGTATGTGAATGTGTAGGCGTGCATGTGTGCATATATATATATATATATATATATATATATATATATATACATGTATATATACATATATACATACATATATATATATATACATATATATACACCACATGTATATATGTATATATATGTATATATATGCATATATACATGTATATATATATATATATATATATATATATATATATATATATGCACACATGCGCACGCGCACACGCACAGGCACATGAGTGCACGCACGCGCACACATACAGCCACACACATTCACATTCACACACCACACCACACCACACCACACCACACCACACCACACCACACCACACCACACCACACCACACCACACCACACCACACCACACCACACCACACCACACCACACACACACACACACACACACACACACACACACACACACACACACATACACACATACAGCCACACACACACATACACATACACACCCACACATCCACACACATTCACACACAACATACACGCACCCATGCACACATACACATCACACACACCACACTCACACACTCACACACACACACACACACACACACACACACACACACACACACACACACACACACACACACACACACACAAACACACACACACACACACACACACACACACACACACACACACACACACACACACACACACACACACACACTAACACACACACAGTATAAAGAACACGCGTGAACCAAATCGGCTTAACAAACCTTAGCGTCTGTCTAAAAATAAATCTATATGTCATTCTGCAAGCAAGGCTGTAGAAACATATTGCCACTGCGCTGTAATACGCAGCTTTGTTTAAACAAAAACACATGTATTTCAGGTAAACCCGATAGAAGCAGGTTTGTGACGACAAAAACAATGCAACCCATTACCTTTTATTTTAGGTACCTCTGATGTGAGGACATATTCATTATGAACATTGAATATGTCACATTGTTCACGACTTAGTTTTGTTCAACTCAGGTTCACTGTATTTTGCCATAGCATGGCACGTGCACGTTATATTAAACCACTTAACCAATTAATAGCTAGTTTATTATGATACATGACGGAAGCTAAACTTGTTACGATGACTGTGCGAGTTTGGGATTTGTAAATTTTGAAAGTCGATCCCCTAAAGATGGGCTATAATATTACAAGTATTTTGACAATTGATCATTGAACGGCTGTTTGAAGGTGAAATGTCGGATAAGCTGAAATTTCACCCCAGATGTGGCTTTGAGGCTGAGGTGACCAATGGCCAGAGCACAGCATGTCGGCCAAAGTAAGTATCCCTTGTGTGTCGACTCTGACCATAGTAGCCGTTGATACTGACTTGGTTGAGACTAGCTGAGGTGTATGGCTAATATCAAAGCATATAGATCAACACAAATTGTCCAGATACAGTGGAGCGTACTTAGAAATCGTATGTGCATTGTAGCGTACTTTTATTAGCATTTTTACTGTATATATATATATATATATATATATATATATATATATATATATATATATATATATATATATATATATATACTATATAAATTTGAAACTATATAATGGATGTCATTTAAGAAATTAGAACCGCACAATGAATATTAATTGATCAAGCCAAATTTAAAGTTTGCCTATTCGCAGATAATTTCTTATTATATCGAGAGATCTGCACATCCAGTATTGTACTCCAAAATTGTTTAAGCTACACCATTAACAGCTACAGAGATCTTGACAGTGTTGACACGTGTTCTTGGCCCTACCCTTCAAGTCGTCTTTCATGTGGTATTCCAGTTGATATGTTCGAGACAAACATGTATAGTCTGGATTCAGTCCATTTACAACATTGATTGGTCAACAACTTGATGTACAACTTGATGCAGTGCCCTAAACACGATCTACAATGCCGTGGTACTGACCGATCGGACGTTACGAGGTGGCGAGCATTTTGAGGTGCGGCTGGACAACATGGTCGGCAAGTGGCACGGGTCAATCGAGATTGGGGTCACGACACACTCGCCGTTGACCCTTGAATTTCCGTTGACGATGACAGACATCAGCTCGGGAACATTGATGATGACAGGACAAGGAGTGATGCACAACGGGACACCTCTCATCATGAACTACGGAGAGAATCTTGATGAACTTACTGTAAGTGATACTGATAATGTTTAAGTAAAATCACAGTGATGTCGAGCGAGTTCCCTTAAATCACAATGGTCGTAATTTAGTTCATCATGATTTGTTCTTGCTGTTATGACAGTGATTATAATTTCAACAGCGTGGCTTACGAGTTTTCCTTCTGGGGGGTAGTGAGTCCACAGAGTTCCTCTGGCATACACATAAGGACAAACGACAAACGTGTTTTCTCTTCCTAAGGACACAGATACTGTCTTGAATGAAACTGCACAAATTTTAAAACGATAACTGGCGAAGAAAAATCCTAGCCATCTTGATATACATTCTGGCATTCAAACTGAACGGAAACACATACTTGCATTCAGACTCGCCGCGTTTGATATAATGTCCTTGCGTGCATCTGCTCCTTTATCCGGAATTGGCCAGCATATTAATGGCACATCGAACATGAAAGAATAGTGCAGTTATCTCGAGATGCATCGACATTATCGCCAATAAAGCGTGTTTTGAAATTGGATGTTTTGTTACTCATTTGAACATCAATATGTGTGCATGGTCGAAACTATCGAATTGCGAAGATTGTTCCGAGCTTAATAGTGCAACTATTCACAATTTAGCTGGCATTACAATTTTCAAGATACACGTTATATACTATGATAATTAGCACAGACTTCCGAGCATTGCAGTAAAAAATTGCCGAGTTACCCGGTGATACTTGGGGGAAAGGCATTCATCCACGCTAAAACGTTTTAAAATAGTTTGTGATCCTTGAGTCCCCGCATTGCCTTGAATGAATATTCTAACTGAGTTGCTCAGCTTATTGCACTGAAGAAATTGAAATTGTCCAGATAAACCACATAAATTAAATCTTAGACAGCGCTTTCAAAATCATGTGCACTGGAATGTGACCAAACCTCAAATTGTTTGCACTGAAATCTAATAAAAGTATTGTTGACATAAATGTGAACACTGAGAATAGATCAAACATCAAATGCCCAACATCTGAATCCCATTCCAAATGATTCCAGTGTCTTTTTCTTCTTCACCTTTTCCCACTAGGTGGGGTCAGCGGCCTGAATTCTTGATTTCCAGAATGTGTTGTCCTGGACATCATCCGGGGTGATCCACAGTTCCTGCATATCCCTTCGGACGCAATCCATCCATCTCCCTCTTGGTCTCCCCTTGGTCTTTTTCCTGGCACTATCATATCAGCAATTGCTATCATTTCATTGTTTTCTTCCATTCACTGCATGTGTTCATACCAGCGTAGTCTCATTTCTCTGACTTTCTCTTGTATGCTATTCACCCCTTGCTCCTTTCTGATGTCCACACTCTACTTTGTCTCTCAGTGTTTCCAGCATATCTGCATTAATAACTTGTAACTAGACACTAGCATTGTTCTTAAAATTTATAAATTGGCCTCTGTAACTTCACCGTGTCTCAGAAATTACCTGCCATACGTTAGTATTTTGTGTGGGGCAAGCAAAGCTGGTGCCTTTAAGCAGTGATGACGGTCAAAAGCCAGTAATTTATATGCAAAAGTTTGGAAATCCACGTATAGGTTTTGAAATATTTTGAAATACTGAACCCTCAAAGTTCTCCAACTTCCAGGATGGATTTTAAACCGTTCCATGTAATTCTGATGGATCCACCATACAGAGAAAACTCTTTTATAATAGTATAGGGTTAGTGCTAATTCATATAATCTAACCATATTTTGGAGCCATGCCGAATATTCTATGAATGCATTAACAAATATTAAAACATATGATCAGACGCCCTGCCTTTACTATTACTGACTAATTAGAATTGAGGTATAGAGATTCCAGAAGCAGCACGGCTAACACGTTTGTTTCTAAGTCCCTATATCTGTGTTCCGGACAGGTCGGTGACCGTGTTGGAGTCGCCAGGAAGGAGAACGGGACTCTTCATTTCACAGTCAATGGAGTGGACCAAGGTAAAGCTGCAGTCAAAGTCCCTGCGGCCGTCTACGGGGTGATTGACCTCTATGGTCAGGCAGCCCAGGTCACCATTATTGACCAATGAGAGAGATAACTACTTCCCACTTAATATTGTGGCACATCCTTTATGTTACGCTATTCTCTGTGGCAGGCTACTATCTATTTACAGCTGTGGCTGTTAGTTACAGTTGTAATTTTACATGACACAGATTAAGATAACTTATATAGTCTTACTGTATTTAGAAATGGGAAGCTTAGATTGAATGAACTCATGCAGTGACAACACATGATTTGAAACCTGGTTCTCTCGATTGGGAGTAAAATAAAATATAAATACACAGATGCTTAGACATTATTCAGGAAGAAAATTGCATCTCGTAAGTTATTATAATATTTAAAATGTATGTCTTACATAAGGTAGAATATTACACAATAATGCATTTCGATTATATTATATAAATATAGGCCATGAATAATACCAGGGTAAGCCCTGGCCCTAAGGTAACGGTGAGCCATACCTTGGTGAAAACTTAACATATCTTCACAAAATGTTAGATCATGTTAGTTGGGATGATCATTGTAGGACATTGGTTGAATTTCATAATTGTTGCAACGGCATCTGTGATTTGTGGTATTTGTTTTTATATATTTATGGTAGATGATAGCAAATATCATCGCGCAATTGTATAGGCCTGAAAGTTGTTTGGTTTCGGGTTCCAACAGCATGCATCTTATGTTTTGTACTGAGTTGTGCTGTTTGCATGAAGAGTATTATGTTTACCTTCTTAATTAGTTGATCCTTGTTTACAATCCCTTATACAACATCTGCAGCATCATAAATAGCACTCTGCACTCAGAACATTCCACGGTGGGAATACAATTATGTTATATCTAATGATGTAATTTTCCAAAATCATACCTGGAAAAAAGATCATTTGGAGTTGTCAGATGTTGACTAGTGTAGGTGTTGTTTATTTCATTTTACTAACTTGTTTCTTATCAGTTTTCTCGATTTTCGTTGTTGTTGTTGTTATATTGTACATCACAATCGCGACGTCGACAATTGTTGTTTTAATTAGGTAATTTCTTTGTTATTAAAGGGAGGGTGCCTGCTCCTCTGCCCAGACTTAGCCGAAAAATAATTTGTAACGGGAACTCTGCTGTCTAGAACATTGAAAGTTAAACACCAAAGGGTATCGCGGTTAGCTCTGCTCGCCCCGGCATTATTGCAAATCAATTTTGTTTTGAAACTGGGTGTTTTGTTTACCGTTTGAACTATCGAAGGCGGAATATTTAGAATTGCGAACACCGTTGCGAAGTTAATAAAGTAACTGAATACAAATAGGCAGGCAGTAATCGTTCAGCGTACATGTTAGTAACGTAATATTAAAAACAAACTCGGAGCTGGCGCCCTCGCTTTGAATAAGATATCACTATGTTCACCATCATATTAAATATGATACTCTTTCAGGTTGAAATAGTTACATTTACACCCACTGAAGTTGTTATTCAGGAGCCTGGCTTTCATATTTGTTATATTTTCAAGGTTTTGTCCATACTTGGTCACCCACAAAATGGAATATTATATGTTACAAATTTGGCCCGCGTAGAAATAAATTTAAAAAATGGTTCACGCCCAAAACGAATGCGGAACCGTGGTTTGTACGATCCAGCTGCAGTATCTCAGCAATATGACAGTTAAATGTAATATTATGTGTTTCATACGATGGAATCGATTGGATATGTTTAAAGGACACGGGCGATGGATTGTTTTGCAAAAATCATAACGCCATGTTGAACTATTGGTGTAAGTTTAATTTCATCTTTCTATAATATTTACTCTGTGAGATAATTGCGATGTTTGGTCATGCCTTAAATATGATACATGTAAATGACATGTTATGTCACACCATGGGATTTCCCTGTACATTATAACTAGCCGAGCTCCAAAAGGGATAAGCAATGCAAGTGTGATGTCGCTTAACACCTTGCTGCTAAATGTATTTGCTGATTTGTGGTGTATCTATCTGTGTGGCTAGTTGTGGCACTGGTGTGTATTGAATGTTGGTTAGGCCATCATAACTTTATGCCAGGTCTGGATTGACGGGTTGTCTTGATTACATGTACATAACGCTCAAACTCAGCTCACGTTCGAATTTGAATAAATATTTAAATTTAGAAAATGCGTCAGTACACCTTTAATTTCCCAGCCCAATATTTTCTAAACATACAGTGACAAGACAATTAGAGACAAATATTCAAAGATACAGACCAAGTGATTAAGATGGGCCAGCGCTTCCTTGCTTTCCATGCTTCATATTTGTTTTATATGATTTGTCACGATGAAGAATCAATAGGCCTACTTGGACATCTCGAATGCAATCACCCAGAAATAATGGTTTGAACATACCCATAAAATATTTGTGACATTTTCAGTATCGCATATTTTGTTTTGTTTCATAACTTAATCTTAAAGTCGATCAAACAAACTTATGATATGGAACTTATATATATTATAAATGGATGCATATAATATTATGGTCTATCGTATTGCGATTTAGCAAATATGACATTTGTAATGACATTGTAATTGTAATGTTCGTACATTATAACCAAAATATCGCATTCAAGAAAGTGTATTCATTTCTTAAAACTAAATCATTGCTTGAAATGGCATGACTAACCAAAACGGTATATACCATTTTTTTTAAACAAATTACTCAATTTGATATTCATAATATGTATTCAATAGCCAACTTAGAAATGTTCTGTTATATGAACGTTTTTAATACTCATATGGGTGCTAGAATAATTTAAAGTTTGTTGTTTAAACAGCAACTTTGGGCAACACTGGTCATTGGTGTTAGTTACGCTATAATTTGCCTTAGTTACACGTATTAATTGTGGATCCCCGTGTACCATATGTGTAGATATGTTATTGTATTGGCCGAATTATTATTATGTTTTTAGTGTGAGAACTACATAAGCTAAAACATTTGTCCATCTGTGGCTCAACTTACCCGCAGTGCGGCTCAAATTACCCTTCACATAGTTCTAATTGATCCTCTTTACATTAGCTATATCTAGTAGTCGATTTATACCAGGCACATTTTATTTGTAGCAAACGATCTGTCGATGATCGTACTTTTTGTGAGGATATACATTTTTGAGACAGGAATATACTTTTGTTGTATATATTAAATATTGTATATGTGTGTAATATACATATATATATATATATATATAAAATATATATATATATATATATATATATAGGGGAGGAGAGAGTACGTGTTGTTATGTATATCGTGTATTGTTTTGTGACGAGTTGACCTACAATAAAATACAATACCAGTAGTTACAGTTTCGCCATTTGTTAATGTCATCGGTGATTGATCAGCGCATCAGTGCAGTATCCAACAATCTAACATTGTTCTCTGTACCAAATCCCTATTTTTAAATTTCGAAAGTACTTTTATCTTAAGCACACGAAATTCTCTGAAACATTTTGTTATAGTTATTATTATTATTTATTAAACGTCTTATGTGATATCGTAGATATTAAAACATTATTATGCATTTTGTACGCAATTTTATGTAATAATGCAGTATTGATTTGGAAGAATTTCATCACATTGGATATGTCCTACAGGATATTTACCCAAGAAAACAATGGGTTATAGACTGTATGTAACAGTGTGACTGTCAAATAGATTTTATGTAACAGTATGGTATATAGGTAATCCGCTAAACAACTACACTACTGTTGAATACTAAAGTGTTTTCAACTAAGCTTCAAAGTACTAAATTCCGATTTTCTATAAAAACAATCCAGTTGGTTTATCATAAATTCGTAGATATTTATAAATAAAGATGTTACGGATTGTCATACTATGCTGACATATTAGCCGTCCATGTATTTAATCCAGGCTTGGGTTTAAGCACTTGATTCAAGTATAGCAGTGTCGACACATTTTATTATCAACGTAAGAGTACTTTCCATAAAACATTTTGGAGTACTTTGAATATCCTATGTCGGATTGACTGTCAATAGAACCATTTTCAGAGTCCATAAAGCTGCTGTTTCAAGATTCAGCAATAACACACGTGTGGCCTTGATTAACACAAGTCTGGTATGCCTCATTTCCTCACATATGTGATGATATAGGCCGGGTAGCATTGTTTCTCTTCAAAGAGGATGAATTCGCGGAAGAGAAGCCTTCTGCCTGCGTCAGCGTGGGTGCCCATCACAGAATCGTAGAACTCGTTCTTCGCATGTTCGCATTTACCCGAGCAGTCGTATAAACACGGAGGTCGCTTCAGGCTGTTGTTTGTCTGTTTAGCGATGTAGCTGTGTCCGAGAATGACTTTGGCGAGGACCATGAAATGCTCACCGGATTTCCTTGCTTTTGAGCTGTCTGAAAGTAGGAAGGTATTATACTATAGCATAATACAAATTATGATTAATCAACCTGCATCGTGCAATGTACACAACAGACTGATATGTATGCGTAGCATCGCGTGATGTATTATCGATACACACACGAACGGTAATACAGTTATACATCAACAATAACAAGAACTACCGAATAAACTATGCCGTTGTATTTTGAAGTGCAGTAATATATGTGCATTTCTCATAGCCCCATGTAAAATTATTTCCATAGCCGAAAATATACAATATCATTTTATGTCATGCTTTTCGGTAAAAATCACAAGGACTATCAATGGAAAAGAAGAATACGTAATTATATAATAAACAGAAATTCCAAACGAACGTTTTACAAACTAAAAGAAAACATTGTTTGACTTTACGTGATCATGTAAGGTAAGGTCATCGCTGTAGCGCGATGATGTTTACGCTCATTTTCCGTAGTCTTCAGAGATACACGTGTTATTTACCTGTATACTGGTCAGCTTTAGTGGTCATTTCACAGAAGTACGCTCCCTTGCCAAACATGCCTGGATTACCAAGGCGGAAGTCAATGCCCTGCTTCAATATGGCGTCAACAAATTCACTCTTTGAACCGTGGAAAAGGAAATGTTCGTTGATCTCTGGAATGAGTTGATCGTCCAACAGACTGATCCCATGCACGGAGGTCACCACGTCGCCTTCTCCACGGTCACGCGACACCTTCGGGAAGTCTTCCTTAGCAGCGCGTTCGCAGAAGGCTTTCCTCTGGCGTTCATACTCTTTGTACAGACGCGTACTTTCAATCTGCTTCACCTTCGTCACTTCAATCCGGCTGTGTTTCAGGTTTCTAGCATCCCTGCCCTGTCCCACGTGATCATAATCCCACGTCAGCTCTACAAGTTTTTTGATGGCGTCAGACACATCTTTCTCGACTGGTGTTGTTTCAGCAGTTTCCTCGTCCAAGCTCATCGATGACTTCCAGTTCTTCGGAAGTTCGATTGGCTGTGCTGCGTAGTGTCTAAGGTAGGCAGATCTGGTTTTGAACAACATTTCTGCAACCAACAATAAAGGTTATTATGATATTTTCAGGTGTCGGCTGCTTTTGAATATGAATATCTATAAACAAAATGGTCGTCGCCAATAAACATAGGCGGTCATCACCATAACTGCATGATTAATTTATTATTAAATGGTATACACACACACCTTCTATAATTACTCACTAATTTGTTATACACGCATTACAACAGTAAACAAATCGTAATTGGTCGTAACAAAGAAAGTATACTCATATGTGAAAGAATGAAACTCGGTCAGCTGTCCCCGACCAAATATAAGAGAGGATGCGTTGGATGCATGTGATGATATGAGTCGCCCTACCTGAATGGTCAACAATGGTCACTTGGGCAGCATTCGCGAAGAGGTCAACTATCCCGTATATCGCCGCTGGGACGTTGGTTGCGGCCTCGCCCTGGTCACCTCCGTTAATGGTGAAGTGAAGAGTTTTATCGTCCTTCCTCACGACTCCGACTCGGTCGCCCTGCTGCAAGAAACAACACGAAGTATATTTTATAATCGAAAACACTTGTCAGAATAGGCTAGGTTTCGCCCTGTTCAACAACGTATTGCTTTATGTTTCATCTCCTGCAGAGTGTTATACGTGCTGTCAGATTTCATGCGCTGTGGTTACTGTGTCTCAGTTACCAGTGCTTTGTACCGTAAACATGATTAGCCAAAGTGTGTCCGATGCATCTCCCGTACTACATATCGTGAGCAACTCATTTGCATCTTGCCTGACTGGGATGTATTGAAGACCTAATTGGGTAATAACATCGGATTTATGGCCGAATTATCCAAATAACGAGTACTACTTCTTCACTGCCTCCTGATTAATCAACCCTGGTTGGATTCAAACAAATATAGCGATAGTTATTTTCAATTATTTGTTTAGATGTTTGTGATATACTAGAGTGAAAGAACTTGCCCAAATTTCGACAAGGCTGCACTTAAACAGATTAAAATCCGGGTTCTCTGGAGTTGAAAGTTTGAAAGTTTGATGTTCTAATCACTGAGCTGCAGCGCTCTATAAGATTATATATATATATATATATATATATATATATATCACACACACACACACACCACACACACACACACACACACACACACACACACACACACACACACACACACACACACACACACACACACACACACACACTCACATTTTAGTATATCCTACTTCTGTTGGTAAGTTGGTAACACTTACAGTCAGGCCATCCAGACGCTGTCCGTATTTTTCTTTGACGACTACACCATTATGGCTCACACCGTCGCCTGTCAACATCCACGTTCCGGTCGACTGCTCCGTCATCGTGGGCGGAAAGTCAAGAGTGGATGGCATGTGAGTCGTCACCCCGATCGCGAGTGAGCCGGTCCAGATGGCAACCATCTCGTCCAGTTTCACCTCAAAGTGTTCGTCGCTTCTCAGTATTCGATTGGTCAACACAACACCGTCACTGAAGTCATCCTTAGGACTGCAAAATATAGATTAAATGTCACTGCGGATCAGGGTAAGCGAGTTATTTTTGAAGAATGCTACAGTATTGTTATTATCTGACGATTCTTACCACTCTATCCATTGCAATTACGCTCACCCAAACAAACAAACGATAGAACTTTCAACCAGTGAAGTTCAACCCAAACTCAACTGAAGTTCAGTTTAGCTTCAACTATGGAGGAGTTGAAAAATTCACATGCAAATGAGCTCGCGTTCAACTGTTGAAGCTCAGTTGAGCTTCAACTATATGCAAATATGCGAGTTGAATGCGGATTGAACGCGAGTTGAAAATGTCACTGTTGAATCTCAGTTGAGTTTCAACCCGCGTTCAACTCGCGTTAAACTCACGTTCAACCAGTGTTCAACTCGCGTTCAACCCACGTTCAACCCGCATTCAACACGGGTTCAACCCGTGTCCTACTCGCGTTCAACTGTTGAATCTCAGTTGATTTTCAAGTCACATGGGCACATGTGCAAAGGCTGGGTTTCAGAGGTTAAATGTGTGGGCTAAAACTGTCTGGCTTAAGTGACCTAAGCAAGGCATAAATCTCGAGGGGCATGCCAGTGACTCAAATTACAGTCCTAGTTTTTAACTTGCGTTCAACTGGGATAATTTCTCAAAAATGACAGAGCTTGCATTCAACTCCTGTTGATGTCTCTAAGTACCCATTTTCAACTCGCATTCAACTCCTGTTAATGTCTAAGTCCCCGCTTTCAACTCGCGTTCAACTGCTGTTAAAGTCTAAGTGCCCGCTTTCAACTCACGTTCAACTGCTTGTAAAATCTAAGTCCCCTCTTTCAACTCGCGTTCAACTGCTGTTAAAGTCAAAGTGCCCGCTTTCAACTCGTGTTCAACTTTATCTTCGCATTCAACTTGCGTTCAACTGTTGAACGCGAATTGAACGCGTGTTGACAGCATATTTCAACAGTTGAAATTCAACTATTCCTACAGAATCAGTTGAGCTTCAACTGAAGCTCAGTTGAGTTTCAACTGAGTTTCAACTATGCATTTTTGTTTGGGGCAGATGGCTTCTAAATTAATGTCAATACTGCATTAGACATTATTTTTGGGCAGCGCCATATACTGAATATTTGTAGACATTATTGCGATCAATCACCAAGCACTTTGTTGGCAATCCCCAAAACCCACTTTTCAATCAGCCCATTTATTGGATGAATTAATTTTATTTCCACTTTTCCAAATAAACAAACTGCGCCAGCACCTATGTTATGCTGTAGTATTCAACAAAATATATTATGTAGAAAAAGATTTGAAATAAATATGTGTACCCACTAACTTGGTATGGCAGTGCTGATATTGTTTTATTTATTATCGTTTTTAATGTGGCGTTAAAGTGTCAATTGTTTTATTAATTAATTAATTTAATATAATTATTATATAAATTATATATATATATTATCTAAAGCTTTATTGTATGTATGTATGTATGTATGTATGTATGTATGTATGTATGTATGTACGTACGTACGTACGTACGTACGTACGTATGTATGTATGTATGTATGTATGTATGTATGTATGTATGTATGTATGTATGTATGTATGTATGTATGTATATATGTATGTATATGTGTATGTATGTATGTATGTATGTATGTATGTATGTATGTATTTATGTATGTGTGTATGTATGTATGTATGTATGTATGTATACATACATGCATGCATACATGCATGCATGCATGTAAGAATGTGTTGGGTGGTGATCGCCCATTAAAAAATCCTGATATACCACGTTATTGTACAGGGAAGATAATTCATTCATTACCCTGGTGGCATCAGACATTACCCTGGTGGATATCGAGCATCGAGGGGTGGTTGTATTGGTCATCAGCATTGATTATTGAATGCGTTTAATAGTTCAAATATTTGTTTACATTCACTGTACATAACTCTGGTGTTCGTTTGGTTTCGGACATATCCTGTCAATATTAAGAACCCTACTAGTTCTGACCTCGGAAAGCTGCAGGCCGGGCCGAGCCCTTGAAGCCAAAATTGCAGTAGAGATGTAGTGACCCGTTATGTATATATGGCACGTTCCTATAATGGAAAATGTTGTGCACGCCATAATAGGGTCGTTTTGTCAGCATAAATCGCTTAGCGGCCATGGAACTCTCTCGTTTTCCCTCGATGGAAAGCGTATTTAATAGGTTCAATACGCATGCAATGTCATTGTTTGATGAAGGCCTCCTACTTGTATCATATGGACTCCATGTTCAGATGGTAGCCAAACGGGTCATTGGAGAATGACGATGAAATGTAGGCGTTCTTATTTCCGTTGTCCGTGCATAAAGTAAAAACATTCTAGAAGTCCGAATGGACAGGGGAAAGTTTCAAAAGACTATGGGGTAGCCTCCAACATAAATACTTACATTCAGTCTTACAGTATAAAGTGTAAGTCAGATTAAGCAGTCAGCAACGTTAATTTGGTTAGTGGCAGCGGTCAGTATGGTAGGACGCGACACAGACAGCTAGGAGACTTACTTTGGTCGAAGTGCCGTGCTCTGGCCGTTGACCACCTCAGCCTTACTGCCACAGCGGGCATCGAA
>JAODUO010000518.1:167500-212500 GCA_025642075.2 Ridgeia piscesae
CTGAGTCTGAGATCTATCCATCCATTTAATTACACTTTTATTAGACATAAAAACACGGTGTCCCTTACAATATAAATATTCATAAAGAATAGGATAAAGAATAACGATGCTCAAGTAGAGATTGCAACCAAGGCAATCGCGCATTCCTACTTGGACTTGGTCGGTTCGACGGAGCTAAATAACTGTTCTTATCGCCAACTTTTACATGTAAACAAATCGTTTATCTAACTAATTATTTCAGTCGACCGTCGCGCAATGAATATCTTACTAATCATAGATTTATATTATTATAAAGGGAATACATTGAATGATATTATAGTACCCCGTTTATAGTATTTGCGTACATTATGTTCGTCCCTTTGGCGAGACCGCTCTTCGCGTGCCATGACAACACCGACCCTTCGGCCCCGGACTTTTCGTTCTGTGCACAAATTCAGTGGGGACAGTACCTTCGTTCAACAGTCGTCTTTCACCCAATCCAAGCAATCTGTGTTCCATATCAATGGTGACATGGTCCTGGCAAACCATTGTCCGGTTGAAATTGCATTTTCCCACAATATGACCCGTACCAATATTGTGGAGCCATTTCATCGCCAACTCGCGCTTCGCAGAGAATATATTGACATTTGGAAAAATCTCTTTCCTTTCACTCACCCTTCTCTTGCTTTGTTTTGGCATCCGTATTCTTGACATCCATGCATTTCATTATCACAAGACTCATAAAAACAACTAAAATCATGTCGCTGTGCTAGTGTTTACATGTTGCGCACCGCCTATATCGCTGAGAGTTGTGGACAGTCTACGTCACACTCACGCATTCTCTCGCGTTACTCTCACGCAATAATGGCAGCGCCCATGGACAGTGAAGATGTACGTTTCAAGATTAATTTTATGATATATAACATTCTTATAAATTAAAAAAATTACATATTTTACAACATTCTATCTTGAATGGCATTTGAGGGATTTTAACGCATTTTCAACACTATGGTTGCATGTTCCTTTAAGTCCAACTTAAAAACACATCTTTTTAAGGCCGCATTTGTAACCTACTTGTAATGTATTTTATAATGAATTAATTTTAACTGTAATTATAGTTTTGCAATTTTTTTACTTACTAAAGCTATTAATATATTTTATTATTTATTTATTTTTTATTTTATTTTATCTATTTATTGCTGATAAGTTTAGCTTATGAACTAAGACTTTTAGAAGCTTTATTTAATTATATATTTATTATCATTTAACATTTCGTCTTTACCTGCAAGTTTAAACGGAAAATTTTCCGCTCAGAGGCGCATCGCCTCTGAGCGGAAATTTTTCCGGATATACGGCGTTTTACAAATCAAAATTATTATTATTATTATTTATATATATAAAACGAATAAAACCACACAAAATTACACTATTTATCGGAGCTCGAAATCATTCAAACCACAACGGCGAAAGTGGTTTGAGTGATTTCCTGGTATTAATTGTTTACGAAATGCGCGTCTTTTTGAGTTGTATTGGGAGTGATTTGGTTTTGCGGAATACGCGTGTATTTGAGTTGTGCTGGGAGTGATTTGTTTTTGCGTGAAAAGCGTTGTCAGGCACGCCGATCTAACAAAGTCACGCTCGATGACTCGTACACAAACATTCGAACTGTTTTATGCCTTACTTATTTAAATATAAATGTTTCGAGTTAAGCTTTGTTTTACAAATATGGCAACATTCCTGGACAACAGCTATAAATCTGTCGTTATTATTACACTTAAAGTAAACGGAAATAAAATGAAAAACCCTACCATTTTTCTGTCAATTTGCACTTCAAACAGTTGACCATTTTGAAGAGGCTTTGCGCTAAATACAGTTCCATCCGCAAACTCGTCGGTTTCACGCGTGCGATGTGCTGTTCTCCTTTCATGACTTAAAACAACGAGTGAGCCAACACGTTTGTGAAACGTTGCCATTTCCTCGGTGTTTCAGTCTCGTTCGGCTGTGTAGCTTCGCCGAAAAGATGGGTATATACCACCAATTGAATTTCCAATAGGCGGCTATTGTAACTTTTCTTTGATTTCCCATTATGTTTGGTATTGAAAATTCCAGACATTAATTAGCATCCATTAACACATGTCACGTGTAAAGTTCGTGATAAATGACATATCTCTTACAATCCATGGCAGTCTCTAACATGACACCCCTTCATCATGATTGCTTCAATCAGCCGCCGATCGCCCCTGGTCACTGTCTGACAAATTTCGTTATTTTGCAGCTGTCATACAATGCTACGCCGACATATCATTTCCATTCAACCAGTCCTATAGTTAGTGCTTCCAGAAATTTACAAAAAAGCCAACGAAATTCTTTTAAGCGGGACTACAATAGGAATCCATTTTGTGGTATGTCCCTCAGAAGGTTGACAGGCGTTGAGGGGCTAAAATGTGCTGCCACCTCACGGAGACTGGGTAATCGAAAAGATTTTACATTAAAATATACACAAAGAAAACATACTTTTGTTTAGGCATCAAATCGGTAAAGTCATATATGAGACTTGTCTCCGGTTACCTTTAAATAGGCGTTTTATTCGGGTACAATCTTGATCATTATACATATTTTACTTCCGGGTTCATATTGACTGCATGAACAGGCATATGTGCGCGGGCATCTGCAAAATTGTGGAAGACATTGCTTTTTTCATAGAAATGATTAGCCTCGGTTACCCAGGCTCAGTGAGGTGGCAGCACTTTTAGGTCCCTCAACTCTGCCTGGGGAAACTAATGCTCTGCATTTGTTAACCGTCATGGCGGCCTTACCCCAGATTAGGGTAGAGACGCTGATTGGCTCTCATTGATAATAATACTATAATGATACATTATATTATAAGTATCACGTACATATACATTCATTGAGCTCAATTCGTCTAGCAATTCAACTACTTCGTTTCATATAAATATTCTTGTTGTGACAGGAGGAAACAACAATAGTAATAATATGGTAATAATCATTTTACTGCGTTTTATGCAAGTGTTGCCATCCAGTTAGATATATTACATATTACAATAAATTATAATCCAATAAAAATCTACATTAGCAAACCACTGAACGTAACGGTATAATTTCAAATTACTATGTGTCAGAAATTTGATATGTAAGCACATTGGCTTCTTTGAGCACTGTATTTGTTATGTACTGTGTAATTCGTATTTTTCATAATAATAATAATAATAATAATAACTGAAAGCGTTAAAATGCTAATAAAATTCATATCAATGTTAAAATCAAACGCACAAAAGCGCCCACAAAAAGGAAACATCAACGATGTATGTAAACATTGAACGAAAATCGTGCACATCTTTGTAACTGTGAATGACTGTCAGGCCGGTCCGTTGGTGTCTTGTCGTCCGCCATTTAGGATGGCCGAAACTTCTTCCTGTGGGACACAAAATATCCTGTAGAGGGCGTAACTTTATTAAGCTGCGAAACCTGCTCTTGCGGACGAAATGGCAGCGTTTCACGACTGTGTAGGTTCATTGATTCTTCTAAGCAACGGTAAAAACACAGCGCAGCGCCAGCAAGCATCCGAAGATTACGGCAACGGGACCGTATTCAGCGCGAAACCGCTCCGAAATGATCAGCTGTTTGAAGTGGAAATTGACCAAAAGGTGGTGTATTTTCATTTTATTCACGTCGTTGTTATAACAAAAATTCTCTTGTAAGATACACGAAACAGTGAACTAAAGTAGCAATCTAGACAGATGAAGAAGTGTCATGCCACACGTCTCACAAAAACCGCGTGTGTGCAACTGGTTTATTAAAACAGCTGTATAACATATCGAAAGTTGGTGCGCGGTTCCTTGTGGGGAATCCCCTACTTCTCTAGCATGTTGCCCCCGGCTCGCCGTGTGAGGTCACTATTTAAAAGCATTGGTTGGTTTGTTGTTAATCCATCGTATGGCGCTACTACTGTGGTTCCGCGCGCTGGGCTTGGAACAGTGTATGTGGGAGAAAATAAAGAAACAAATTAAAGAGAAACAAAAGACAACTATTTGGTGTTATGCACATAAGAGTTGATTTATAAATTAACAACCATTTACAATTACAATAACATAGTAACATCAGGACTGATGGGGTTTACTTAGACTGTACGTAATACCAAAGGTAAAGTGGAACATAGTAACGAATCCTCCGTATCATGGGGGCTGACATCTGATTCAATTCAAGATGTGGATGATAATCCTCTGGTTTTCGATTTGCCTGTTCCAATTAATATAATATCATGGCCATGGAAAAAATACAAAAAAAGGTTAACTTTAAAATCACAATAGGGTTAATGTAGAGCGCAATGGCTCAGGGGTAGAGCTTCTGACTCTCGACTAAGAGGACCCGGGTTAAAATCATCTGCTGCGGTGTTAAAAACCTTGGGCAAGTGTTTTCACTCTACATTGCTCCAGTTCACTCAGCTATATAAATGAGTACCTGCATGGCTACATATAGTGGGGGATATGTGTACGAGCAGCTTTTGCGCATTAATTGTAGCATATGGCTGGATATTTCCTAAAGAAGTTGAGATGGTGTTTGACTGAACAGGTCTGCCAGGACCAGATACTGTGTTATATAACAGGGGTAGAAATAACTCCAAAATCTAGGTAGCAATCAGGGATATCAGCTTGACATTTCCAGTATCCAACACCCATATCTGGTAGCCTAACTTTTCTTCATAAATTGTTTGTATATAACTCGCCAACTAAAACTTTGGGCAGAGTGGTTGTGTCTGTAAAAAGTGAGGCATTGAGGTCCACATGCCTCTACCTTCATTCACTTTCTTGCACCATTAGCCAACTTGCAACGCATTTAAAAAAAGAGGTAGTTAAAATGATTGATCTACCATATCCATTATACACTTCTTATTATTATTATAATTTGTACTTCTACATATGAGAAATGGTAACACTGGTGAGAGTAAAAACTAAGTCAACTGCAGCACTTGGTTTATGGCTTCATGAGCAAATCTCATTAAACTAGTTGACATTAAGTATTAATGGAATTTCTTGTCAGTTCACATCAAATATAAAAAACCACTTGTGTTACATTGTAATAATTATTTTAATGTATAGAAGTTCTGCTTTATTTAGTAAAACAACGCAAATGTTCTACTATGTATACGTAACACGTATTTGTGAGTTTACAAATATTATGTTAATGAAAGGTATCTATATTTGTAAAGTTTCCCACTTAAATAATGTTGCATAAGGCCATATCCAGTTTGCATAATAATAACATTAACTTATACACCTAGGGCTGCCTACCATTACGGATTTTCCGTAATCATTACGGAAATTGATCTCAGATTACGGTAGTACGGAAACTGCTCCTGTATTAAGGAGATAAGAACTGTCAGACACTTAAACTAATGTCCTGACAAGTTCATACCCAGTGGTCGTGCCTACGAAAAGGTAACAATTCACTCCTTGCATTTTATTAGTAAATGAAGCCGGTGACTGCTGTGGTGGTTTGGCAGGGAGGTCAATGACCTACTTCCAGTTCTGCCAGATTTAACAAGATTGCCACCTAGAGAATCAACTCTAGATGGCAGGTGGACAAAAAAGCCCTTTGGCCTATCTAGAGTCCAACCTATCTATCTAAGTGTATCTCGCCATCTGAGATATATGTCAATTTTTTTAAATATACATTAACACTACTAGCACCTACACAATCAGCTGATAATCTGTTCCATTCATTTACAGTTCTTTGTGAAAATGAGAATTTTGTAATATCTAGTCTACACTGCTTCTTTATAATGTAACTACATGTCCTCTAGTCCTTCTCTCTTCCTTAACTGAGAACAAATATTTCTGTAAATATTTTCATACCCATTCAATATTTTAAACACTTCTATCTGATTTCCTCTCAATCTCCTTGTTTATGTTGTTAAATCATGTTCTGTTAGACGCATTTCATAACTGATGTCTCTGGGTTTCGGTATTATTTTGCGATATGGCCTCCAAGCTTGTATACAATATTCTAAATGAGGCCTAACTGTTGTTTTATACAGTGATATTATAAGTTCTTTTTCCTTGTACACTATATTTCACCTAATTAATCCAAGAACTTTCATATCAGAACTAATTGACCAGGAACACGAGATAACGTTGGAAACATATTTTGTTCAAGTAGGCAGCCCTGTACAACACTACATTCAGACAAACTATTGTTTAAAGATAATTCCCTTTTTTAAATTTGAACACAACATTGATAAAGTTATTATTATAAAACATAACTCATAACAATTTAGAAATCCTTACACTCAATTACATGTGTAGTTTGTAATTATTTTAATATTATTTCTCAAATATGCTGTATAAATAGCACAGGCATCATTGTTTATTGTAATGTAGATAGGCTTACATACTTCAAAAAGTCTTAACACCTATTTTTAATGCATATTTTATGTCTTTGTATAGGGAACTGACTGGACAGGGTCCATCCAGATTGGTGTGACTGCACAAGATCCTAAGGTTCTGAGTCTACCAAACCAACTGGTTAAGATCGCCACAGGTACATGGGTACTTTCTGGAGCTTCAGTCAGCCATGACGACGAAATAATAGAGGAAGAATATGGCCAGGACCTAGACAATTTGGAGGAGGGTGACACAGTTGGGGTGATGTGTACATCCTCTGGGGCGCTTCACTTCTACGTAAACGGAGAGGACCAGGGTGTGGCATGTACAGGCATTCCACCCACCGTCTACGCAGCTATAGATGTGTTTGGAGAGTGCACTCAAGTCTCAATCGTTCATTCTGCCGCATCTGGAGGTGTGTGGAAATTAAATGTATAACAACACATTTTCTATGACATCACAAATTTTGTATATACATTTAGATATTTTTTTTGATCACTAGTTACTGTTGTCTCAACCACTAAGATAAAAGAAATGGACAGAAAGTAACAAGAAAGAATAAGATAGACAAAACGTAAAAGGATTTTGTTTATGATCGCATAAAAGTAAAATCTAGCAGCAGACACCCTTGTTTAGGACATGAAACTAATTTTCTGTTTTATTAGTGCACTTTCATAATTTTCTCACATCTAGGTGGCAGCACAGGGACACTCTCATTTCACACTCGGTGTGGCAAAAATGCTCAACTGACCAATGGGCAGAGGACAGCACTGCGGCCAGAGTAAGTGTCCTATCAGTATGTTTCTACTCTAACGACTGGCAATGAGTAATAAAAATAAGTTAGGCAATCACTATGTGCCATGATGATCACGGCATCCTGTTAAAAACCAGCTACATACTAGGACACAATTGAAATTTACATAAGTTTAAAGTAAGATTGTAGCAGCTAGATTGATGCTAGATATTCTGCTACTGTAAATTATAACCCTACAACTGATGTTAAGTTTCCAGAATTGTAGTCCAGTGTTTTGACCATATTTTAAATGTTTTGTTTATTCCTTTGGATTTTCAGGGTATTGTTTTTGTTTCTGGCTATCTTAGGATCTCTGCTACATGCAGTATACCCTAGGCCTGGAATCATTTTGGTATGCAGTGGAAAATAATTTACTTGTGTTTCTCTAAGCCTAACAATCTAAGCACAACAAAAAAAGCAAACATATTGCTGTGGCAATATTGTGGGGGTCTCCGCCTATGCTGATGGTATATGTTGCATATAATTGGCCTGTTATGGTGCTTCATATTTAATCTCTTGAATGATTACTGATGAATGTGATATTTATAAGGCATAACATTATATTTAGTGTTCAATCTCAAAGTACAGGCAAATTAATAATGTTCTACCTCAAGACTAAACGTACATTGAAATTGTAGATTTATTAGCCTGTCATTAACTGAAGTAAAGTGCATATACATGTTTCCTCATGTTCTCCCACCCTCCTCTTCCCCTCTCACGGTTAATCAGTTATAAATTTAACAAAATTGTGCTTTCCTTTTAATACAGACCTGCACATTTGGTGATATGTTTTCAGAGCTACGTATGATTACACTGACGGGGTAGTGCTGACCAACCGGGCGCTGAAACATGGCGAACACTTTGAGGTGAAACTAGATGAAGTGGTCGACTGCTGGACAGGCTCACTCCAGATCGGGGTGACGACCCATGACCCATCCACTCTTACATTCCCCTCTACGATGACAGATCTGACATCTGGAGCATGGCTGTTGACTGCGGATGGGGTGCATCATGACGGGAAGATTACTGGTGATGAGGAGATAGGGGAGGCGCTGGACGAACTGACTGTGAGTGTTGTTAGCAAAAGTGGTACAAAATTTCTTCTTCTCTCAGATACCCTTTGCAGGGCGTTTAAAGTTCAACGAGAATTTGTGAGTCCACTACAGGTTACACATTTAGCCCCTGTGTGGGATATTTTACTTCCCCTGGCATAGACACCAGTCAGAAGAGACCACCGGCTTTTAGTGTCCCTTCCGAAAGACACAGGTAAATGTGGGGTGAACGAAATTGCCTAAGTTTCGAAACGGCGATAAGAGGTATTGAACCACCGTCCCCTTGATTGACAGTCCAGTGCTCTACCACGCGACCACCGCTCCCCCAGTTTTGTTTCATGAATGTAACCATGTGACATTCACTGTTATGTTGTATTGCATGATTTTCAATAGGCTATCATCACCCTGCACACTCTTACATATATAAACAAAGCTTTAGATAAATATGTAGTTCACAACAATAGCAATGAAATAAAAACAAGTGACATGATAAAATAGTAAAAGACATCAGATATTCATCCTACATTTAAATCAAAATGACAATGATATTAAAGTATTTTAAATAACTTATCTTTTCAGTTGTTAACACATGTTCTACTGTAAACTCTTTTATGCATAACAATTATAAATAAACTATAATAGGCCTACAGTTAAATCTAAAATTACAACAACATCAAATGATATGTACTTCATGGGCCTCCCATCAGCTGCACATGAATGACTGCCTACATTTGACTGCTAAACTGCTCAAACTCATCCACATTTACATAACAATCACTTCAAAGATGAACTTACATGAAGTTATAAACAAATACGTGTACCTGTTAGATTACTCTCCACCTACGCAGTAGTACGCCAGGGATGTTCTTTATCTTAAATATGTTCCTACTCACTTTTCAATTTATGCCATCAACTATTATGACATTGTGAGCATCAGGTCACAAATGCCCCAATGAATCGAACAACGCCAAGATGGTGGATAATGCATAACCACCCAATTTGTTCACTAAAAGTAATTGCGAATAACTTCTAATAACTACATTTTTTAAATACCTGGCACATCAATTCAGCATTTCGTAGTTCATACATCAGAGGCCTATAGTGGACGGACACGAATAGATTTAGAAAGAGGCAAGTGCGCCTGAGCAGCGGGGATGAGAAGCACTTTCATTTGTATCCACCAGTCATGATAATAATAAGGTCACTTATACTTCACATATATCCTTGGAAACCACATTCAGAGACACATAAAAACAAAGGGCTTGGTCATTTTCTAAATCGATAAGCAGTACATATTCAGAACAGTGTCGGATTACTCCAGGAACTATCAGTATGACCAAACTGGAAGGTCAAAGTTCCATTCTTCCACTTTATACAGCTGCCTCTTTTCGTATTTCACCTCAGAATATCTTATAATGTTAATTTACTCCTTATTTTCTAATCCAATAAAAATGTCTAATCCAGTAGAATGATTCAAGATTTGTTTCAGTCGCCATACTTAGAGTGGCCACAGCTGCTACAATGAAACTTTATTTGTCATGTTTTCCAAAATATCCCGACAAGAATGAAATGTTCCTACCTAGACTTAAAGGCTGCTGATGAAATCAAAGCAGAGTGGAGACCTCTGTACACACACTGCACAATTTGATTGGGGGACACGAAAGAAATTGCAACCACCAACAGGAAAAAACCACATCATTGAACTCCTAAACAAAACAAAAATTATCTGCCTGTTTGCAAGACCTACATAGAGAGATATGGCTTCAGACTGTGCCCGGAAAGATCATTGACTGTACCATTTGGACCAACAGAGCACCAGAAAGGAAACAAATTCATCACATACCTGGGCAGTAAAATCAGCAATACAGAAACATAAACTAGGATTAAAAAGCCCAGAACTGTATTCTTGTACATTCTTGACTGACTACAACTGGGCGAGTCTTCTTTCTAATTTAGACCAATTGGAATCCAACCAATTACCTTCTGAAAACCACCTTTTTGACATGATATTGGGTAGACAACATCAGCATGCATGTATGTGCTCAAGGGTCTAATGTACAACTCATAGGATTATTTGTATTTGAACAAGGTGAAACCCGGTTTGGTCTGACACATTTGTTGTATTAAACAATCCCACATCTTGTTTCTTGTAGGTGGGCGATACAGTGGGGGTTATCTGGAAAAATGATGAAACCATTCGTTTCACCATCAATGGTGAAGACCAGGGTATAGCTGCAACCAATGTCCCAGCAGGGGTTTACGGAGTGGTTGACCTCTTTGCCCAAACGTCCAAGGTCACCATAGTTGACCATTCAGGTGGGTTGACACATTATGGCAATTTGTCTTTCATGTTTAGAAGAAAACTATTTGCCAATTTCTATTATTTCCACATCGTTTCTTTCATTTATGCAGTGACAAAGAGGAATTTAAACATTCCATTATTTAATGTATTTTATATATAAACCGTGTATATATTTGGGTGAACAAAAATTTTCACATTTTTCTAAGTTGACATTAAAATTACATGCTTAGATGAAAATGTCATTATTACCAGAGATGATGTTTCCAAATTGAGGAAAAATTTGCTGATAAGCAGCTGTAAAAGATTGAATAGATTACATGAAAGAAGTACAACTTACCCCAGAAAAAAGTCATTTAGATATATATGTTCATTATTATAGGTACATTTATTTATAATAAACATACAGTGGTACTGGAATATGGAAGAAACAGGCTGAGAGTTCTTGTCAAAAAACACTATTCTAGCTGCCATATCTCTCGTCAATCCACAGCAAAAAGCAACGGAAACGAGATGCAAATATAAATAATCAACACCTATAATTTTATAAAGTAACATAGAGTACTGTTCTGTTATCAGATGTCACAAGATTAACTGTTATGTTGTTGTAGTTGTTCAATCATTAATCGAAACTTGCAGCTACATCATAATAATGGATTAATGGGCACTATTTTTCAGGCACTCCATCCACTTCGCCCACACCCAGTTCTTCTTCATCTTCTTCTTCTTCTCTGAAATCTTACTCAGAACAGCCAATTCAGTTTCCCACAGACTGGAAGTTAGTGAAAAGTCTTGACGATGAGACAGTTGTCAAAAGAGGTCCCGTGGACGCAGACATTGCTGACGCCATTATAGAGCTTGTAGAGCTGACGTGGGATTATGGTCATGTGGGACACGGCAGGGATGCTAAAAACCTGACTCACAGCCGGATTGAAGTGACGAAGGTGGAGCAGATTGAAAGTGTACATATGTACAAAGCATATGAGCGAGAGAGGAAAGCCTTCTGTGAACGCGCTGTTAAGCGAAGCTTCCCGAAGGTGACGCGTGACCACAAAGAAGGCGAAGTCGTGACCATGCACAAGATCAGTCTGTTGGATGATCAACTCATTCCAGAAATCAATGAACATTTCCTTTTCCACGGCGCGAAGAGGGAATTCGTTGATGCCATCTGCAAGCAGGGCATTGACTTCCGTGTTGGTAACGCAGGCATGTTTGGCAAAGGAGCCTACTTCTGTGAAATGTCGACCAAAGCTGACCAGTATACAGGTATAGAGCACATTGTATGTTTCGTCAGAATCCACGTAGGTGTGATAACCGTGGAACGAGCAACAGTTCAGTCAGGTTATTCGTGAAAAATAAGTAACTTCTCGCATTGGACCTAAATTTATAGATACCATCAAGAATATATATTAATTAACTCTTTAATAATGTTATTTTTGCCATCTTATCCATTTATTGTTGCCATCACATAGCTTTTACTATGTGTAATTCAGAAAGTAGGTAACATTTTAATATTCGTGTTTCCAATTACATCAATCTGAACATTGGCTTATGTTAATTCTGTGTCTGCGTTGTTATTTTCTCTTTTAGTGTAGACAAATGTTACATTTCAATATTATTCTATTTCCAAGTATATCAGTCTAAACACCAACCATGGGTGTTTGCTTTGTGCTATAAGGTATAGTGTTTATTTTCTTGCAGTGGCACCATTAAGAGTTTAAATGGATTCTTTGAGATACGAAAGGGATTCTTTCATGTCCCAAATTATAATGAAATGGGATTCTTTGATAATAGAAAACTTTTTGTAATGTACAACAGTTTATAGTTAATATAACTTTCATATAACCCTATATGCTCATTTCATTGGAATTATATTTTATTAATATTTAATGACTGATATTATTTTTTATATAGAAAAAGAATCCCTTTTATATACTAAATAACTCTGCATACGCAGAGTTTCTAGTTTGGGCTCAATCCGCCTATCATGCATGACATAGTTTTTAGTGATTAATAAAACATATAATTCCAATGAAATTAAAGCATTGAATTACATGAAATAATTATATTAACAGGATTGTGTACATCACGAAGAGTTTAAAGTTCTTACAGAGTTCCTTTTCATTATAATTTGGGACACAAAAGAATCCATTTTGTGTCCCAGAAAATCCCTTTAATTGGAAAATGGATTACACCATTGTAAGAGCCCGTGCGAGTGGGTGGCCGTGTTTGCATGTGACTGAGTCGCTTGTTCGTGCCACTGTGTGTGCGATTGTGTGCCTACATGTGCATATCTATACCTGATATACTAGTGTGTACGTTTTACTGAAACTAGTCACTTCCAACTTTCAGACGGGAAGGACGGGCGTGCAGACGGTGAACATATTCTGATCCTTGCCAAAGTGATACTGGGAAACAGCTACATCGCCAAGCAGGCTAACAACCAAATGGTGCGGCCGCCGTGCGTGCACGAATGCTCCGGCAATTGCCAGCACCCGAAGAGTGAATTCTACAACTCCGTGATGGGCACCCACGCACATGCAAACAGGCGACTTTTGTTCCGTGAATTTATCATCTTTGAAGAGAAACAATGTTATCCCGCGTACCTTCTCACATATGTGAGGAAATGATATAGAATTGAGACATCTAGGTGTTCAGTCATGTTACTTTAAAAGAAATAATGTGCTGTTTGCAAAATGGTCTTACTTGAGAACAGATTAATAAGGAAGATAAGAAAGTATGTGCCAACAGACATGACATATGCACACGGTTGCACCGTAAGATGAAGGTATTAAAACGACACACTGGTGTTATTTGTTTTGATACAGATAGTCGCCAGTTACCGCACATACAGTAGTAACAACAAGCTGCTGACACACGGTAATTACAAGAATGTTATGTGTGCATAAAGTTGTTCATTGCGAAAGTACATGCGTAGTACACAAAACAACCAGACTAGGGCGGAATAATAACTTGTACTACTTCCGAGATGGTCTGTTATCCGCTCTGGTATATACTCAAGTTACTGTTGTTGACTTTAAGTACATGTGGTGCTTGAAGCAATTCAGAATGCTTCATAAAATACGGAGAACATGTGATAGGTCTTTTTTGAAATGTGTGTAGTAGTTGTGTCCAAAACACGGATTAGTCATGGAGCAAGTATTTTTATATTATTGGGGCCGCTTATGTATACGTGACGACAGCGTACCGATAGGTGCACTTTGGTGCAGTACAAAGCTGCATGTAAAGCATATTTACCACACATGAATGTTGAGTCCAGATCGGTCAATTATAGCTAATGAGGGAATGATTAATCAGATAGGTGCTTATAGTATGTTAGGTACCCCGCAATGTACTGGTCTTTTGCATTGTGTTGTGTATGCATATGTGATTTTACTTAAATCTCCAAAATGTTTGACTTATATGTCCCGTGTATATTTTGCTAATGCTAGGAGGATATAAAATTGCATTTTCTACTAAATGCCATTACACTGTAATGTTGTAAAAAGATGAAATTAGATCATCTACAAAAGCATACATTAATGTGGGTGTGTATGTGGTGTGCATAAGTGCGTGAGTATGTATTCATTGATGTGCAATACACCCCTTTTGTAATACGCCGAATTTGGAGAAATAATAAATTATTTTTAAATGTGAAAAAAATGTGTTAAGTCGGTTGCTATAGGCGTATTTGAGGAGGATTTGTAACTGGGCCTTAGAACGTTTGCAGGTGTCTGTATGTGTGTGTGTAGGTGGATTCGGGCGGTATACATGTGTTCTCACTGGGTCTTTAGAATTTGAGTGCGCTATGCCTATGTCAGCATGACCATCGATCATGTGAATGTTCCCGAATGATATCTCATGAGATTCGTTTGCCGGGGGGGGGGTCATATCCAAAATAACCATAATGTTTATTTGGCCCTAAGTAGGTACAAGATTTGTTGAAAGTACATACATTTTGTTAGTACATTTCCACAAGCAAATATACACACATTATTTCATTTTCACATACTATTCAATGATATGGTATACATATAAACGTGTGTACTTATAGCTAGGATTACGTGCAGGGGTGCTAAGAATCGCTGGGTTAAAAAAGAGCCGCCGAAAGAGGGTAAATAGACTAAAGATAGCGACCTACAACGTCAGAACTCTACTAAGAGATGAACACATACAAGAACTCGAAGAAGAACTTAGGGAAACCAGGTTGGCATGTGATGTAATAGGGATCTCCGAAATGAGAAGACCAGAGGAATTTTTCACTATCTTACAAAACAAAGCGGCCACCTACTATAGGTAAACAACGGCCAGGCAGGAATAGGCTTTCTCATAAACAGGAAATGGAAAGACCACATAGTGAGGGTAAACAGAATCAGCCCCAGAGTAGAAGAACTTGTTCTGTTCATAACAAAGCGCTACAAACTAAAGATATGGTGCAAGTATATGCACCAACAACATCATACTCCACTACACGATAGTGATGGGAGGCTTCAATGCTCAAATAGGGAAAAGAATAAACCCTATGGAAACGGCAATGGGCAAATTTTAGCTCGGATTGAGAAAAGAAAGAGGAGACACCTTGGTAGAATGGGCAACATCAAGTAAGTACAAAATCAGTTCCACGAGAAAGCAGGGAGGAGATGGACGTGGAAAAGCCCAAACGGTGTAACGAAGACCGACATTGACTATATCCTAACAAACAGGCCAGACATCGTCACAGACGTAACAATCATCAACCAAGTCAACATTGGAAGTGACCACAGACTGGGTATGAGCAACACAAAACTGGACGTAGAGATGGAAAGGAAAAAATTGATGACCAAGAAGCCACCAAGAATAGATGTCACACGAATAGGATCAAAGAAGATCGAATTCCAACTGGAATTGAGAAACCGATTCGAGACACTACAAAAACTAAACGACATCGACAGCATGAGCGAAGCCGTCACAGACATGGTCCAACAAAAAGCGTCAAGAGGCAATTAACAAGCCACAGAAATCGAGGATATCATCACCAACACGAACTCTAATGACGAAACGACGAGAAATGGCGGGAAACAGCGACAATAAACAACGAATAGAATACGCAGAAATATGCAAGACCATCAAGAAGAGAATAAGAGAGGACATTAGGAAATATAACCGTGAGATCATACGAGAAACGATCATGGCATCAAAGAACCTGAAGAAAGTCCGCAGAACGCAGACGCTATGCCAAGACAGACTGATCACACAAGCAGGGTAGAAATATCCATGATCAAGACAAGATCATAGAACGAATAGAGGAATTCTACACCGCGCTATACGACAGTGAACAGAATACCATAATACACACTGACCCAAAAGAGGTACCAGAGATAACATCATGGGAGGTGGAAGCAGCACTACGATCGAGATATGAAGAATGTGACAGCAACAGACAACGACCATATAAACATCGAGATATTGAAAGCAGAAGATAGTACACTAAATGCTTATCAGAAAGAAGAATACCCACAGCGTGGAAGAACGCTAAGATCATGATAATCTATAGCGACGACCTACTGTTCCCCTACGTTGCAGACTCAAGTTTCTTGCGCGCACATGTTCACGCCTATAGACAGTTACATACGTGAGCGCCGTGGCTCAGGGGTAGGGCGTCGGACTCTCGACTAAGAAGACCCGGGTTCGAATCCTGTAAACAACGACAAAAGAAACAGCGCAGAAACTAAAAGAAAGAAGAAACGTGGTATAGTCGACGTTTTTATCTTGGATATGCTTATGAACAATGCGCATGACGATGTTGTTTATCTGGGTAAACCCACACATTGTCACCCGAGCATCTGATGCGATCTGTTGTCCGTACACTGACATATACGTATTCGGTACATGTGGCTGCTCCCTGGCCGGGCGCTTTCGACAGTAACGTGATAGTGGTTTGTGTATGTAGTATGTACAAAGGAAAGAAATAGTGGTTAATGCGGTATGCGTTTGCCTCAATAATGTACTATTTTTTGGTGATAATGCATTTATATAGCACAAAATGCAGACTAATGCCGATTATCGCTCAGTAAACAAGGACCTTTAAGAGGCTTTTGTAATATTTAATAAGTATAGGTCCTTATGTAAGCTACAAACATATTTTTTTCACACAATATCCTGAATTCATGTACGAAATTTCCATGTTTTTTCCATTTGAAACATATGAAATCATGTGTAATTACTATTGCGTGAAAGTTAACATCTCCTGACTATTTGTCTTCTTCTATGCAGGTGTAAATATGATTATAATACTTAATATACTTGTTCTTCTTCCCGAATTCCTGGGTATTGTAAAGGCGAACTAACAAGAAAGTCGCCAGGAAGAGCGGGAGTGGGCCCGCGACAATATGACCGTTCTGTCAGCACCACCACCGGCCGGACAATCTGCCTTGTTTGGCCCCTCTAACTTTGGCATGGGTAGATTTGTTATTTGCATTGCTACAGGAGGCACATTGGTATACATCTGTGGTAGATATGCTACTGTCTTCTTGGCAGCAATGCAATCTTTGGCGTGGGTAGTTGCAACAGTCCGCTGAACTCCGCTCAACTTGTCGGCTGGGTGTTGGACTACGGATATCCCTGTTCCAAGGAAGTAGTCATGTGATGTAGTTGAACTCGGATTATGGTCAACGTTGTCTACTGCTGTTGTCGTGAAGAGACCGCCTTTCAGTTGCCCAGTGCAATACCCTATCATATGACACGCTCAGGCCCAGGTCATAGAGAGTGTCCTCAAGATCAAGTGTCCTCAAGATTGCAAGTCTTCATATGGACCATCACACCTAGATAGATCGGCAGTGGTGTTTCCCGTTCTTGGTTGTGCTTAATATCACAAGCAGTGGCATCTTCTCTGCGGCGCGTTCCGAACAGTTCAATGTCAGTCAGGGAGAATGTTGGTTGAGGCAGCTTAATTGTGTTTTGATGTTTGTTCCGTTCAACACCATATCTACTAATACAAAGAATGACATCGGTAGACACTTCCTGGCATTTGGCATCAAATGAACCGCTGAGTTGCCAAGAAAAAATGTAAGGCCAAAATTCATTTTAACGGCCGTCATTGTATAACATGTCGGGTATAGTATAAGATAAGATGGGCACAAGAAGCTTCAACTGCACCGCTTGATGAGGCTCGCCGTAAAACGTCGACGGCGCCAGATGGTCGCTATATCGCGATGTCTCTCGGATCACGACATCGGCGGGAAAGAGGGGGGGGGGTGATTTGTTGAAGCCCCTCTGTCGTAACCTCACATTTCCCTATACTAAATATCAATCTGGACAGCATGTAACACGGCACCTTCAAAGACGTTTCAGCCTATCGAACAATGTAAAGGGCTACAGTGCACTTCTCCGCAAAGCCTCCTGGGTCCACCAACGATCATCCTGAGTAGACTTTACGGGACATATATCGAAAGGACGACAAAGAAGAACCTACTGGACACATGTTGGAAGGACGATAAAGAAGACTTTACTGGACATATGTTGGAAGGACGATAAAGAAGACTTTACTGGACATATGTTGGAAGGACGATAAAGAAGACTTTACTGGACACATGTTGGAAGGACGATAAAGAAGACTTTACTGGACATATATCGAAAGGACAACAAAGAAGAACTTACTGGACACGTGCTGGAAGGACGATAAAGAAGACTTTACTGGACATATGTTGGAATGACGACAAAGAAGACCTTACTGGACACATGTTGGAAGGACGATAAAGAAGACTTTACTGGACACATGTTGGAAGGACGATAAAGAAGACTTTACTGGACATATGTTGGAATGACGACAAAGAAGACCTTACTGGACACATGTTGGAAGGACGATAAAGAAGACTTTACTGGACACATGTTGGAAGGACGATAAAGAAGACTTTACTGGACATATGTTGGAATGACGACAAAGAAGATCTTACTGGACACATGTTGGAAGGACGACAAAGAAGACTTTACTGGACATATATCGAAAGGACAACAAAGAAGAACTTACTGGACACATGTTGGAAGGACGATAAAGAAGACTTTACTGGACATATGTTGGAATGACGACAAAGAAGACCTTACTGGACACATGTTGGAAGGACGATAAAGAAGACTTTACTGGACACATGTTGGAAGGACGATAAAGAAGACTTTACTGGACATATATCGAAAGGACAACAAAGAAGAACTTACTGGACACATGTTGGAAGGACGATAAAGAAGACTTTACTGGACACATGTTGGAAGGACGATAAAGAAGACTTTACTGGACATATGATGGAATGACGACAAAGAAGACCTTACTGGACACATGCTGCTGGAAGGACGACAAAGAAGACTTTACTGGACATGTGTTGGAAGGACGACAAAGAAGACTTTACTGAACACATGTTGGAAGGACGACAAAGAAGACTTTGCTGGACATATGTTGGAATGACGACAAAGACGACCTTACTTGACACATGTTGGAAGGACGACAAAGAATACCTTACTGGACATATATTGGAAGGACGACAAAGAAGTCCTTACTGGACACATGTTGGAAGGACGACAAAGAAGACCTTAGTGGACATATGTTGGAAAGACGACAAAGAAGACTTTACTGGACACATGTTGGAAGGACGACAAAGAAGACATTAGTGGACATATGTTGGAAGGACGACAAAGAAGACTTACTGGACACATGTTGGAAGGACGACAAAGAAGACCTTAGTGGACATATGTTGGAAAGACGACAAAGAAGACTTACTGGACATGTGTCGGAAGGCGACACACTCTATGCAGTCATGTACTAAGTACTGCCTGATAACGTGTAATTATACAAACACAAACATAACAGATGCGTTATTAAACTTTGTCACCATTTTATTGAATGAAATAAGCGTGTTTCTTCACGAATTATAACTGTTGTTTTTTCTGCAGTTTATTGCAATGCAGCCTTCATTGTTCAGTTGCAATATCAAGCTTTTTCGTTTTTCACATCTTGTTGCAACTCGATCGGACGCTTTTGGTGACTTGGTCTCCTCCGCACGTCGAAACAAGACACAATATAAACATATAACATACACGTAGGCGAACAGACAAGCAACGTTGGTCCCGTCCACAAACCACCACAAGCACCAGGTCTGGATACATAACAGGCGAATCTAATCAACAGCGCGAACTTTTTCAGGACACTCAGTCGATTAGGCCTGGCTCTCAACCGGCGATTGCAACGGTCCCCCGTAATAATCACCTCGTCACAAAACTAAACAACACTGAACATAGAATCGGGCGTTGACACTAATACGTCATAGTGGCCCACGGAGAAAGAGACAAGACACGGACAGGACGTACGGTGCAGAGCTGCTGGAGCGGAAGCTCCCGGATTCGACATGCGCAGTCGTAGCTGCGATGTCTGATCGGTGAGATTAATTGTAATGTCCCGACGACAAGGATATACCCGATGGCGATGATACCACGATTCGACACGTCTCTGATAAACGTATACCGGATACCGGTTACAACTGTAGCGATCGTGACAGCGCAGACGGATATGTTTGCGCGATGGATTTTCCCAGAGCGATGTGGCATTGAAACCCCGGTGCAGGCGACACATCGTCGTGTTGGTGATCAGAATTGCTCGGGTAGATCTACTGCGCAGATCTAGCGATCAAAGCAGGCGTTATCGGCGGATTCGATGGCAGATGTGTACAGAGAGAGAATCGTGGCCGTGGGTGTGCGCACCTGAAAATGCAATAACGGCACTTGCATTACCGTAATGCTTCAACGCATTTGCCTAACAAAATATTTCGCAGCGTTACGCAGTATACACTGCTGTAGTAGAAGTTTGAATTCGTATCGTATTACGAAAAGCCAATGTTTACAAAAATGCTTACCTTGGGCTTGGGTAACGAGAGTGGTGGTCACTATGGTTGTGACATCGGCTGCAACATCTTGGCGGAGAGAAGACGGCGACAAAATGGTTTGTTGAATCGCCAAGAACATAATCTTGTCTTCATAACTTGTTGGCGTAGCCGCTAGTGTTCGACGGCTTGAGGCAAAGCTCTCCTCTCGCAGTGAATCGCGCACAACTGTTTCTTCTATCGTTCTAGCTCGGCGAACAATACATGTGACGTCATGCCACGAACGTTTCTTTGCCTTTCCAAGGCTCACGTCTGCACGCTTCGGTTTACGTTGGCGCGTTCAACTGGCAACGGTAACGTTCAAGCAACGCGTAGCGTTACGTCACACTAGTCCACCCATCTGATTGGACAAAAACCTACTATTCCGCGAAGCACGGACGTGTCCATTATATTAAAGGGAGGGCCGGGAAGTGTGCTGTCTAGAACTTGGGAAAGTTAAACATCAAAGAGTACTGTGGTAACTCTGCTCGTCTCGGCAAGTTTTCCAATATTTTTAAATTATTTGTTTTGTTTGCTATTTGAAGATGTTGCAGGCGGAATCTTTCAAATGGCGATATCCCAGCAGTAAATAAAGTACCTAAAGACAAATCGGCAGGCAGTAAACCTTCAATATGAATGTTGTAGTCACAATAATGTATTAAATAAAAAAACCAGGCGCCGGCACCCTCATTTTAAACAAATAGGCCTACCCCGCCGTCATTAGTGGACTGGCCCGTGGATTCAGAATGCGCTTGAGCTTCATTACGTATAAAATTTATATATAGCCCAGCCGAGGTGTGACAAAATATAGCCGAATTGTGCGTTTTGTGATAAAAGCATGACATTTGGCACAACCGTAGAACACATAAATATAAAACTATTAGGATATAGCGTCATCTAAGATTTTGCCCTGGAAGGCATTGGCAATGTTTTTCTAAACGGCCGCCAAACATCACTTTCCTCGTATCTTAAGACCTATGCAATGTAGATCAGTCATTGTGGAACCAAAACATGCGTTTTCTGAGTCAATAATTTCAAATATGTTACGTTTGACCTCCAACAATCATGTCCGCCATTTTTTAAGTTGGGACCGCCAGGACTAATGTTCCTATATATCGTGAACTACGTCACGTAGAGCACTAACTTTATTGTCACAAGAGAGGTATGTGGACAGCCGATATCAATCGTTGTGAAATGTGTTGCATATTGACCTTCGTATTCGCCATGTTATACAATGACGGCCGTTAAAATGAATTTTGGCCTTAAATTTTTTCCTTGGCAACTCAGCGGTTCATTTGATGCCAAATGCCAGGAAGTGTCTACCGATTTCATTCTTTGTATTGGTAGATATGGTGTTGAACGGAACAAACATCAAACACAATTAAGCTGCCTCAACCAACATTCTCCCTGACTGATATTGAACTGTTCGGAACGCGCCGCAGAGAAGATGCCACTGCTTGTGATATTAAGCACAACCAAGAACGGGAAACACCACTGCCGATCTATCTAGGTGTGATGGTCCATATGAAGACTTGCAATCTTGAGGACACTTGATCTTGAGGACACTCTCTATGACCTGGGCCTGAGCGTGTCATATGATAGGGTATTGCACTGGGCAACTGAAAGGCGGTCTCTTCACGACAACAGCAGTAGACAACGTACCATACCATAATCCGAGTTCAACTAAATCACATGACTACTTCCATGGAACAGGAATATCCGTAGTCCAACATCCAGCCGACAAGTTGAGCGGAGTTCAGCGGACTGTTGCAACTACCCACGCCAAAGTTTGCATTGCTGCCAAGAAGACAGTAGCATATCTACCACAGATGTATACCAATGTGCCTCCTGTAGCAATGCAAATAACAAATCTACCCATGCCAAAGTTAGAGGGGCCAAACAAGGCAGATTGTCAACTCATGCCTCAAGCCACGATGAAAGAATACAGGTATAGTATTAATTCATGTGTTTACCATTGCTATGTTGCAGTGGCTAATTTTTGGTTTACATTTTATATACCATGCATTAATTAAACCATAGTATAATTAGGCGCACTCATGTGTGTTATTGGTATTAGAGAATATTCAACATCTCCATTGCACTGAGCAATAATTTATTTCTTCATTATTATATAGAAAAATGATATGTCAAAATCATGCTAATCTGTTAGTAAGCTGGTTGTTGTGATACGACATGCCCAACAAAAACTCTAGCAAGTGTAAGACTGAGGTAGTAAACTGCGTCATTGTCTAACCAGAGTTTATTTTTACAGGTGGCTGCAGCACACACAAAACAGGCGATGACAACTGACACTCTCGTGGGGAATGAGACACTCTCTTGGGCACCACTCAACCACCAAATGCATCACCAGACTGCACCGTGGCACTCACTTCTCTGCTGCGCCTGTTCTATGACCAGGCCAAGTGCGTGGCCATCATTCGTCATTCCATGAAAGTAGTCAAATAGTAACTAGGAACTGTCACATTTTGCATTGGACGTTTTGGTCATGGACAATGTGTACACACTTATCGTGTGACATACACACATGTGTTACATGCATACTGAACTGTCACAGACGACGTAATAAGTTTCTGTTGTGAAATGTTTCTGCTGACAGCATATCTCAAAAATTGGAATCAAACAACGATACTCCCGCTGTTGTACTTTATATAACATAAACAATGAGTTACACGTGCCAGGCGTTTTGGAGGTAAAAAAGTCATAAAGTTTAATAAATAGCAATGAAGAGAACTAGCTAGTAAAATAGCGTTTGGTTGTAGCCATTATAGAAAATAACCGCCACTGTTGGCGTCAACAAGATCAAAAGTAACATATTAAAATAGCAGCACGTAAACTTCACATTTGATACGACCATTATCTCTCTAGGTAGCTTATTTATGTGAGGAAAAATGGCGTAGAAAGGCGCCATCTTTAAAAATGGCGGACGTTAATGTTGGAAAAGGTCATACGTAACATATTGGAAATCCTTACCTTGAAAAACTTACATTTTGACACAAACGTGTGAGTTGTGCGGTTATGAGTGAAGCAATTTACATGTATGGAAATAAATTGTTTTAACGGCCGTCATTTTATAAAATAGCGGATCCGTAGGCCGCCAAAGGTCAAATGCATAATATTTTAAAACACTGAAACCGGCTGTCTACATATCTATATTGCGACAATAAAATAAACGCTCTAGCTGGAGTATTTCATGAGATGTAGGATCGTTGGTCTTGTCGGCTGCCATCTTTAAAGATGGCGGATAGGAATGTCGGAAAAGGTCAAAAGTACTACATCTGAAATCGTTGACCCCGAAAACCTATGCTTAGATACCAAAACGACTGATTTGCGTGACGCAGTTATTAAGATATGAGAAAATTTGTTTACGGCGGCCATCTTGAAAAATGGCCGGCAAAGCCTTCCAGGGCAAAATTTGAGATGGCCCTATATCCAAATATTTTTTTACTAATAAAATATTACTATGTTCTACGTTTGTGCCAAATCCCATGCTTTTATCATAAAATGCACAATTCATACACATATCCGATGGACTAGTGGGCGATTACGTATCTACCTTCCGCGAGAAAAAGACAGGTCCATAAATATCACGAGAGATAACATTCGGAGGTCAACGATACCTCACCTTCTCCCTCTCCCTCTCCCTCTCCCTCTCCCTCTCCCTCTCCCTCTCCCTCTCCCTCTCCCTCTCCCTCTCCCTCTCCCTCTCCCTCTCCCTCTCCCTCTCCCTCTCCCTCTCCCTCGCCCTCTCCCTCTCCCTCTCCCTCTCCCTCTGCCTCATTACAGACCTATATCATTGTTACCTTCAATTTCTAAAATACTGGGATTAGTTGTATATAAAAGGACTCTTCATTTCATTCAAACTAATAAAATATTAAATAATAACCAATATGGTTTTCGTGAAAAACATTCAACAATAAATGCAATAACTGCACTTACTAGTGATGTTATAAAAACTTTGGAAAATAAAGTCTCGGTCCTTAGTGTTTTCTTATATTTAAGATACAATTGATCACCAAATCTTATTATATAAACTTGAATTTTATGGAATAAGGGGTACTCCTCTCAAATGGTTTAAAAGTTATCTGTCAAATCGGAAGCAATATGTTAAATATAATAATAGCGATTCGCTTCAACGGGACATCACATACAGCGTCCCGCAGGGGTCTATTCTTGGTCCGCTCCTGTTTATAATATACATAAATGATCTCCCGTTTTGTGTAGAGCATTGTAAAACTATATTATTTGCGGATGACACTACTATATACAAGACTGGAAAACAAGTTACTAATATATACGAAGGTATGAACAAGGAACTTCAAATATTAGCTGACTGGTTTCGTGCAAATAAATTATCTCTAAATATTTCCAAAACGAAATGCATGTTATTTTGTAGATCCCCTCGTCCTGAGAATGAAGAAACTATTTTAACAATGTATAATACAGTCATCCAGCGAATTAAGTGTGTACAATTTCTAGGTCTTAATATTGATGAAAAACTTGATTGGCACGAACACATAAACAAATGCAAAAATAAATTAACCAGTGCTTTATATGTAATCAAAAAAGTTAACAGCTACCTTCCTGTGTCCGCCCTTAAAACAATTTATTACACTTTAGTTTACCCTTACTTGACATATGGAATCATCTTGTGGGAGTCTACATATAAAACGTACTTAACAAAATTATTTATTATCCAGAAAAAAATTGTTCGTTCCATACTCAAAAGAAGTTATTGGGAACATTCTCACCCCCTCTTTACGTGCTTAAAATTAATTAAATTGAATGATGTATACGAACTGGAAATTGGAAAATTTATGTATAATTATGTTCACAGGAATCTACCCCATTATTTATCTGATATTTTTACATTTACCCATGACATACACATTCACGAAACTAGACAAGCCTCACATATACATATACGTCCTTTTACTTCTCTAACAGTAAAATCTTCTAACAGTTTCTTATATAAAGGTCCATTGATATGGAACAGAATTCTGCTTACCATCCAGCAAAAAAAACAATATAAAAAGTTTTGCTGTATCACTAAAAGCAATTGTTGTAAAAGAGTATGAAGAGCTAGCTGCAGCTTATTCAATATAAAATACCTGTTCATATATGTATGTAATTATATCCTTGTCATTGTCGGTAGTTGGTATTACCACACGTTTGCTATTTAAGATTCTTAATTGAATATTAATGTTACGTTTTACACACCGCAATCGCAATCGCACAAAACTATAAGTATGTGGTACACGTGAAAGTATTATTATAACATCATTGTTTATACAGCTATGGTAGGGTTGGCAGCGACCAGTTTAATTTATGAGAAATGGTTTCGTATTAATAATTATTATATAAACCAACTGGTAACAACCTGTCTGCCCGGAATCGTACATGGTGTAATTGATTGTTACATTTGTTGTTTATACATACTGTTTGTTTGTACGATTCCAAAAAATAAATATTCATTCATTCATTCATAACCATATCCAAAGTGTTTGAACTATTTCATAAACATTTTAATGAAATAATGTATTTTGGAAGTTACAATATATATATTGTCACGCCATTTGTATTGCTGTACTATGCAGTGTTATTATAACATTTTTAATATGGTTCAATGAATTCAAACGAGCTTCCATAAATTAATAATAACTGCACGCAGTCAATCTACCAATTAATTTAGTGCGGACAAATAAAATCGACAATTGCACACCAAGTGTCAGCGAATTACACAATATGTATTCATGTATGTTGGTGACGTTGTAATACCAAATTAATGGGGAAATCATAATTCGAAATATCATAGTTACGCTACTGTTGGCATCGGTATTGCTTCACCGTTTGACGTTAGCGTGAGTCGTAACTTCAGTCTGACTTTAGACTACGTTGAAATATATGTCACATTTTCTAGGTCATTAATGACAATTCGTATCGTGACTGTATCGAGAATAGCACATTACAAACAAACTGGTAATCTAAGATGTTTATGTTATACAAAACAGTGGCGCTAATAAAATTTAAGTTTCTAAGTCGTTAGAGAGAACGGGACAGCATCGCAGATTGAAACGACTGTTCTGTACATAGACCATCGGCTAAATGTTGTCATCTATAGTCCATAGAGCGGACCGGCTGATCCAAAACAGTATCGACCCTTTAACAGTGTAAATTACCTCTACGGGCGGAGGGAAAAGAGAAAGGGAAGGCATATATATCTGGATCTCGACCACCCCCCTAATTCATCGTTACCTACCATTTCGCTGTCGTTTCCAGTTGCCTCAGCTGAGAATCAGTCGTTCTCGGCATTTCTTTATACATTCCTCTATCCATCTTCTAAATGAATGGTCTGCCTTCCCTCCCCAACGATTTTGTTATTTATCTATATATTTATTATTATTGCTGTGCTATATATGTAAATTATATTCTTTTTTAATCATATAGATAGTTCGTAATTATACTGTTTTACTGTACTCTCTTGTACAGCATATTTTACTTATTAATCATTTTAATTTCTCGAGCTATCGAACATCACTAGAGAATGTCCCCATGAGGAATAAATACTGATCCCAGTCCGTTACTTATTCGGTACAGCAATATGGAGCGGCATGTTACACTCCCTCCGTTGCAACTCGGATATATATATATATATATATATATATATATATATATATATATATATATATATATATATATATATATATATATATATATATATATATATATATATATCGGGATGTATTATATTTTGATTTAAAAAATTGATTGCATCTTTTTTATTTATGAATGTTTTTATATCGCTCAATTAGCTGAAAATCGGCTAAATGACAATATCACCAGTACTGTTTCTGTCATGACATGATACATCAAAATAAGATTTAGGTTATTTCCAGACCAGCTATGCATGCAAGTCCATTTGGTGATATTGTCACTGAATATACGTAAGCCGAAGTGGTAATTAATGCTAACGAAAATGTTTTCGTCGAAGCAATACCTTTGCCGATGTGACCAATCTTGAGCCGCCGATGTGACCAAAACGTCGCCGGCGAGTCCAAAATAATTTGCCGACGCGTCTAATATATTTCGCCGACGCATCCTAGGATTTTGCCAACGCGGCAAATAATACCGTCCGATGTGGTAATGCTGCCGAGGCAACCAGTTACGCATCTCTACACAAATGTCACGTGGGCAATGGCCGCGGCGGAGCACTACTCCATTCAGGGGTCATGACACAGTTAGACTTCCTGTTTGGTTACCGCGGCACTTTACGAGAGAATGAAATATTGGAATTTGACTAAGCTAGACCTGCATATCAGTGAGACGATGATAACAACAGGCAATAAGTTTTAGAATGTTCCTGCCTCTGGTTTTCTTATAATCCTACAAGCGCTAACATGGTGGCCAATAGGAAAGTTAACCGTGTCATGAGCCCTTCAGGCGTGATTTGACAGATCGTCAGCGATAGCATTGTCCTCGATTACTGATCCCTTTCGGTAAAGCAATAATGGAGCGGCATGTTACACTCCCTCCGTCGCAACTCGGATACCCAGCTTAGGAAACAATCTGGGTATATCACAATCTGACCACACTTACTTTAGCTTTTAATTTAGCCTGTACTAAGCTTACACTACCGCCGAACAAACAGGTAAGATAGCTAACTATCTGGTATCTTCCGTACAGTTTTGTTACTTGTTTTTGACCAACACATGCATGTTTTTCTAAATATTTCGCGCCATTATTTTTTTAATAAACACTCCAAACTTGAACATGCGTATACCATCGACGAAATCGGCATATTAACGCGACAAATAGGTTATTCGACATTGTTATTGATCAAATATAAGGGGTACCACAGGGAACCGTACTGGGGCCCCTACTTTTCTTACTTAATAATTTACATAAATGACCTACCCAACAATCTCGCTTCAAACGTTCGCCTTTTTGCAGATGACTGCCTACTATATCAACCAGTTAAATCAGACAATGACACTTCTCTCCTCCAAAATGGTCATATCTAACTTGAGGAATGGCAAAACACCTGGCTTATGAAAATCAATCTCGCCAAATGCTTCACAAATGTCATTAGCCTCAAGAAAACGGACACCAAATATTTACACCTGTGGCCAACAACTTAAATCTGTTCAATCACGTTGTTATCTTGGTGTACAAATATCAAATACATTAAATTGGACAGCACAATGCAACTCAGTTGCTAGGAAAGCACAACAGACTCTAGGAGTCATTAGGAGAGATCTAAATAAATGCCCAACCCACATTAAGTCTATAGCCTACACAACCCTTGTCTGACCAATTCTTGAATATGCGTCAGCATCATGGGATCCACACTGCCTAAAACATATTAAAACCTTAGAAAGAATCCAAAGACAAGCTGCCAGATTTTGTACACAAAACTATTCTAGAGAACCAGGAACAGTAACCCAACTTCTTAAAGACCTCCAGTGGGACACCCTCCAAACAAGAAGAACAATTAAAAGACGTAGCATAATATACAAAATGGAACATAACCTTATAGATATCCTGCTAGATCACTATATACAACACTAGATCCTCACGTAAACATATTTGGAAACATCTTCTTCCCAACAACAATTAAAGAATGGAATTCTCTCCCCCCCCCCCAAACACTGTCTCAAGTAAATCACTAAACTCGTTTCAAAATAATTTAATCCAACATTTTAACAATTAAGTCAGACGACCCACCATGCGCACTGGCATGATGTGTCCCTAGGACATTTTGTCAGATATAGATACAAATGGATGTAAAAGCACAGCAGTAGTGACGCCACGTTGTGTCCCACTGGCCTAGTTTGTTGTAAGCCTAGCTATAATATAACCGCCATTCGTGGCTCTGCTTATATATACTTGCTGTAAAGCAAGGTGCGAGATGATCAAAGGGCAGATTGTTTAGTCACCGTTTAGTCCATAGGGCATAGTCACCTGGCATATCGCACGTTCACCAGCTTTCCAGATAATTCTGTGTATTTCCGTTTCTGTTTGCAAATTTCAAAACAAAAATAGTATTTTAAGTTTTCGTCTTAAAACGTGAAGAATATATTGGAGTTGGAGTAAGTCCAAGATTTAAAGGAAAAGTTACGTAAAGGGAAATATTTTAATGTATATGCATTAAGAAATGTAAACAAAGCATAATCATTTGCTTAGTTACAAAAACTTACATACGTTCCTTTAATTTATTTGGACATCAGTAAAGCTTTCGATAGAGTCCCCCGTGCCAGACTAGAGAGGAAGCTGAAGTCACATGGCATAGGAGCATTGTAAGTGAATGGATAACTAAATGGCTGGCTGACAGAGCAAAATTCTGAATGGTGGAGTGGTGTCCCACAGGGCTCTGTTTTGGGTCCAGCTTTGTTTGTGTATATATATATATATATATATATATATATATATATATATAAATGATCTCGATGAGGGTGTGAGAAATCATATTCTTAAATTTGCTGATGACACTAAGCTTTTTAGTCAAGTATAAACGTATGAGGACGCGGAAAAATTACAAAAGGTTCTGAGTACCCTAAATGAGTGGAGCACTGAATGGTCAATGTTGTTCAATGCTGAAAAATGCAAATGTATATATTACGGATACAACAATAAACAGTATGACTATTTTATGAGAAAGAATGCATTGAAACAACACAGAAACACTGGATGTAACAAAACAATGTGTCAGGGCAGCTAATAATGCAAATGCAATGAAGGGCTTTATGCAGGGCTTTATGCAGGATAAAATTATTGCCAGTCACACATGTTTTGGTGGACACATGGATGTAACTAACAATGTCTATGGTTTTGGAAGACGTTTTTTTGCTCCTTCATATTTTTACCCGTCCACCAGAGATGGAGTACTTGTGTACTCGTACTCGAGTACGAGTACTTTTTGAGTACTCGTACTTGAGTATGAAGGAAAGTAATCGTACTCGTACTTGAGTACATTACCAAAGTAATCGTATTCACGATTACTTCTCACGATTACGTTTTTTTCATATGAACAAGCAAATATATTAGACAGATAAAAATGGCAATATTATAAGTAATCTAATAAATGTAACAATAATCGAGGTATTCGTTTTCTATTACTGTTGAGCATTTCAGTTAAATATTCAGTCAGATTTCCCTAATTAACCTTCTCTTCCCAGAGAAGCCATATCCCTCACCCTCCTGCTTAGTACAAAGTACAAGTTATATTGTTATAGTCCATGTGAAGCACTGCAGGAGATAAGCATCCCCCATAGAGGCATCCCCTAAGATCTTGCTTTGTAATTTTAGAAGCCATGCCACAGCCCCACCTGTACTGTTTGCTCTGACAGTATGGTGTGAATGACTGGGCAGTTAGCTGCTAAATCCCTGACCATTATGTTTAAGTGTAAACTGTAACCCTGTCTAAATCCCCAACTATTCTGTTTGTCCCATCTGATATGTGACATATTTGAATTGGATATTATTGCTAATATGATCCGTAGGATTTGAAACGTTGTTATTGTATAATTTGTATTTGATCACATGTGTATTTGACATTTAAAAGGGGACATTTGAAATTCTTAAATGCATCATATTTGTATTTGATTCAGAAACCATAAATTAAATTATCTGTCCCCAGTCCTTCTCTGAGTAAACAATTGCAACTAATACTGTACCCTTTGTGTGTGTGTGTGTGTGCACGCGCGCACACGCATGCCTGATGTGTGTGCATGCCATAGCTGGCCTGCCATCACAGCACAGTCAAGTCATCGGTTAGCTATTCCTAGATCCTTTCACTAAGCAGTTTTATCTTGATTGAACTACAACAAAATAAACGTTTGTGTTACATTCTACCAACAAATCTTGTTTATTTATTAGATATTGATACTGATTTACTAAATAGTATATATCCTGCTTGTTCGATACTCAATATATCAATTAAAATATTGCAATATTTCTGTAAGTTTAATATTTTCCTCTTGATACTTCATTGACATAGTTGATCCACCACTAAATTGACACTCATTATAACACTTGTATGCTATTTGTTACAGTATCACTATGATACCTTTAGTTTGTAGTATCATGATATATGGACATCTTGAGTATCATTCCAGTATTAAATGGTTTATTCAACACATGAGAAAGTAATCTGATCAATACTAATAATAATAACATCTGGATAGTGGATAGCAGTTAGCAGTAATCAGTTAGAACACTAGATATTGGCACAGCAACAGAAAAAGAATGACACCTGATTCCATGGAGGTCGCCTTTACGGTAGAAACAGGATATTCATTAAAGTAATCGTGAAAGTAATCATGATTACATTCTAAAGTAATCGTACTCGAGTACATTCTAAAGTAATCGTACTCGTACTCGAGTACATTTGTTTTCTGTGTACTCGTACTCTGCATGTTCAAAGTAATGGTACTCGTACTCGAGTACATTTGTATTGTACTCACTCCATCTCTGCCGTCCACCCATATTTCTACCCGTCCATATTCCTTTTTACCTGTCCAAATGACGGGTAGATGGGTCTCTACATAAAGCTATGGATAAATATAGCCTTTAAATAAAAAATCAAGGAGGTAGTTTTAAAACTTTATAAATCCTTAGTGAGACCCCACCTGGATTATTGTATTCAGGCATGGCGCCCATTTAAACAGAAAGATGTAGATTTATTATAATCTATGCAATGAAGGATGAGCAGGATTATTCCTGAATAAAGGCATAAATTAGACTATCCAAGTCGATTAAGAACATTAAAAATAACAACTTTGGAAACTAAAGGATGAGAGCTGATTTACTAGAAGTTTTTAAAATAATAAATGGGTTGGATAGTATTTTTCCTGCCGACTTCTTTATTATGGAAAATAAGCATGGCAAAATAAGAGGGCACCCTTACAAAATAAGCAAATTACACTCTAGGCTTGATATACGAAAGTACTCTTTCACTCAAAGGATAGTAAACGATTGGAATAGACTTCCTGGAAGTGCTGTTATGTCCGCAAGCATCAACCAATTTAAGGGTCACATTGACAAGTATCTGAGAAATAGGGCGAAGGATTACATGAATCAGCGATTGACTCCCTTCCTCGTCAACTCCTCGACTACGTAGTAGGAGAGGATTCAAGGTAAATTGTGATTCGGAACTTCAGGCGACAAGTTTTCTAGTATGGTCCTGCACCAGTTCTTAGTCACACTTCCTCGCATTCTATTACCACCTTCAGGCACCCACTTCATCGCAATTCTGCTACATGGAGAATGTAATTGTACATTCTCCATCATCGAGACTTGCCGATGCCATGCAGACTATCCCTCCATACCCTCCTCACATTGGTGATGTGCTGTCTCCCTGATTTATCTAAATCAGAGGCATCGCAGGTGCAACATGTCTGGGTCATTCCATGTCAAATCAATCACTCAAAACATCACCCAACTCCAAGTTTGATGAAATTTAGTACAGTTGTTGGCTCATGCGAGAATATCAAAATAAAAAATAAAATAAAAATCTAGGTCAAATATCATTGAAGATATAGGTCACTGAACTTTGACCCAAATCGCATACTGACCGCTACATTAATGCATGTAACTCTGTTATTAATAAAGCTAGAGAAACAATCAGTATATAATTGGAAAGCCAATACACATGCACACATAACTATTATAATATTATAATATTAGTGTAAATAAGAATGTTGTACTTTTTTAAATTTGACCTTTGACCTCAGATACCCAAAAAATGTATCCTCTGATTTTGGTAATATTTTTTACACAATATCCTATATACTATTGCAGAAGAGTCCCAGAAAATATTAAAGTGGGCAAATAATAATGTTCAGAGATACATTAAATTAAGTACACCTGTGGATGAAAAACTGCAACTCATCAACTGTCAATACAATTCACTCTGCAATGCTTACCATTATGTATTATGCAATACAAGTTGGTCATTCGTATGTTTTAACATTGCTCTGTATGCCACAAATCACATAACATTACAGACAAAATTTACATGTGCATGATCTTGTCCCTCTGATATTACATAGCAATTATATAATTACTGAGCTTATATACATATATGGATTTATACATCAGAGATTGTGCTGTAAGTTTGTATTGCACAGGTTATACAGTGCTATCCTGGTGCAATTTTTCATCCACATGTGTATTTAATTTAATATATTTAATATATCTCTGAACATTATTATTTGCCCACTCCAATATTTTCAGGGACTCTTCTGCAATAGTATAGGATACTCTATACAAAATATTAGCAGTACCAGAGATTGTGCTGTATGTTTGTATTGCGTTATACAGTGCTATACTGGTGTAATTTTTCATCCACAGGTGTGCTTAATTTAATGTATCTCTGAAACTTATAATTTGCCCACTCTAATATTTTCAGGGACTCTTCTGCAATACTATTGGAACCTGTGTACACAATATTACTAAAATCAGAGATTGTGCTGTATGTTTGTATTGGGTTAAACAGTGCTATCCTGGTGCAACTTTCCATCCACGGGTGACCTCGGGTGTACTAATGACAGTTATATGCGCATGTTTATTAGCTTTCCAATGATATATTGTTTGTTTCTCTTGCTTTATTAGTAGCAGAGTTACAGGCATTACTGTAGTGGTCAGTATGCGAATCGGGTCAAAGTTCAGTGACCTATATGTTAAATGATATGTGACCTAGATTTTTATTTAATTTTTATATACTCATGTGAACCCAAAACTGTACTAAATTTCATTAAATTTGGAGTCGGGTGATGCAAAAATGGCCAAAAAGTGATTGATTTGACATGGAATGACCTGTCTAGTTTTTTATCCTTGCTGTATTCCTCCATGTTTCATGGCACATCGTGGTTTTTATATATGTAGCTTTTTGTCATTTCTGATGTTGTTACTGGACAATAGGCATAGTCTTTGCCCTGTCTATCCTCATACACTCATCGTTGCAGGAAACTTCCAAACTGTGAACATTGTTATGCGCTTACTTAGGTAATTAGACAGAGTTTGGCATGCTGTGAATCTTCAGCATATTTATTATCATCACGAGAACATAATATTAGATATAACTAAATTAAGATTTAGGAGCAGACATCCTTTTTAAGACATGAAACAAATTTTCTGTTCTGTTGGTGTATTTGCATAATTTTCTGGCATCCAGGTGGGAACATGCAGAAGCTGTTGTTTCACCTCCGGTGTGGCAAAAATGCACAAGTGACTGAGAGTCAGAACACAGCACTGCGGCCAGAGTAAGTTTCTTGTCCTTTCACTTCTCACTGTAATGACTGGCAATGAGAAATAACAGTAAATACAGCCATGTACCCTGATAAAAATACTGCCCTAATGAGTCTACAAAATTGAAGTTTATAATAAGTTTAAAGTCAGATTGTAGCAGGCGACTAGCAGCTTGATTAATACTAGATGTTCTGCTATGAGTTTATGTAATATTATAAATTATATTAAATGTTTCCAGAAATGTTCAATGTTCCGACCTTACATATCCTAAGCTTTCTATTCATTGACTTTATTAATTGAAATGTTCATAATATTATTGTTATATGCAGCAAACCTTAGGCATTGGCTAAGTTTGGTATGGAATGGAAAATATTATGCTCCTGTACCAATCTAAATAAAAAGAAATTGGGGGCTAATTTGGGTGGGGGCTCAGCCTATGCTGTAGTGTATGTTGCATATAATTTACCTCTTTCTTTGTTGTGTTGATGCTGTGCCAGCTGTGGACCACGCATATCTTGAACCATTAAAAAACAAAGTATGGGGAAAGTGCCTAATATTCATTTACCCAGCCTTATATGGATATAATCGATGAAGCTCAAACTAGAATCATTATGAAAATGTCATTCTACTTAATTAAAGGCATAGCATTTCGTGAAATTATATTAACAAGATAAAAATATGTGCATATATGTATAAGTTCACTTGCGTTCCTTCACCCTCTCTCCTCCCTCCTCTTGCAGTCAATTTCAATATTCAATAAAAACGTGTGGTTTCCTATTAATTAAAACCTGCACATTTGATATGTTTGCAGAGCTAATTATGACTACTCTGATGGTGTTGTCCTGACCAGCCGGATTCTGAGAGATGGCGAACACTTTGAGGTGAAAATAGATGAGATGGTCGACTGCTGGACAGGCTCGCTCCAGATAGGAGCGACGACTCAAGATCCCAACACTTTTCAGTTCCCCTCTACGATGACAGATCTGGCTTCTGGAGCATGGATGTTGACTGCCGATGGGGTGCATCATGACGGGAAGATTATCGGTGATGAAGAGTTAGGCGAGGCCATGGATGAATTGAAAGCGAGTGTCATTAGTAGGAGTGCAAAAAGTGTTGTTGAGATGAGACACATGCTAATGTCTCTGCCATTGTCACATTGGACAAACTGAAAATAGCTGCCCAGAAAGCACCAGAAAGAATAACAAATCCTTCGCATGCCTGGTAGTAAAATAAGCAAGGTAGAAATACAAGTAGCATTCAAAAAGCCAGAGCTGTATTCTTGTGGATTTTTTACCATGGTGTCAATTGGGCAAGTTATCTTTCTAAGGTTAAACAAATTGGGATCTACCCAGCAAAAGTTTTCACACTATTAATAATCTGAAAACCACCTGAAATTATTACATGTGCATACTTTTAACATGAGGTTGGACATGCAATATGTATAATTTTCACAAGATTATTAATACATGTGCTCAACTGGCCTAATGTACATCTTACATAATTCTTTTGTTTCTTTGTTTGATCTGGCACATTCGCAATAATAAATGATCTGATATCCTGACGTGTGTTCTTATGTTGTTTCTTGCAGGTTGGCGACACTGTTGGAGTTACCTGGAAGAAGGATGGGACCATTCATTTCACCATCAATGGCGTAGACAATGGGGTATCTGCAACCGACGTCCCAGCAGGGGTTTACGGGGTGGTTGACATCTTCGCCCAGACTTCCCAGGTCACTATCGTTGACCATTAAGATGTGACACATCACGTCCACCAAAGCGGACCAGTGTACAGGTAAACAATATACAGTGTGTCACGTTGGAATGTGAAGCATATTGTGGTATAATGGTTCAGTCAGATTATTCATGAAAATTAACCAGTTTGTTGACTTAGGTTTGTCGATGCTGGCAAAAAATTACGTTTAATAAATGTTAATTTGGTGATCCTTGCCATTAATTTTGTGTCTGTGCATCTATTTCCAGTAAAATCAACCTGAACTTGTTTGCAGGGTATACTTATTGCTTATTTTGTTGCAGTGGCACCATTTTGGAGTTGAATAATTATTGTGAGTTTGATGACACTATTGTGAGTCCATGTGAGAATGCATGCTTATATCTGTGTGTGCATGTAAAAGAGACACATGTTCATGCAGTTGTGCTTGTGTGGGGGTGTATACCTACAAGCGTATAAATATTTCTACACCTGGTATTTTATTGCATCTGTGTACACTGCTGGTATTTTATTGCATCTGTGTACAGTCAGCACTACACTGCACTAAAATTAGTCTATTCCAACTTTCAGACATGAAGAACAGCCGTGCTGGTGATGAACATATTCAGATCCTAGCCAAGGTGATATTAGCTGGGACAGAGCTGTTGGCAAGCAGGCAAACAGTAAAATCATGTGGCCTCTGCATCTTCGTGACGGCACCAAGCACCCGAAGAATGAATATTCTGAACCTCCACGATGGGCACTCATGCATATGCAAATGCACGGCTTTTTTGTTTCGTGAATTTATCATTTTTGAACAGAAATAGTACCTTGAACTGTCTTCTCACATATGTGAGGAACCATGCTAGAACTGTGATGTGTTTATGTTTCTTGAAACCAATGTGCTGTTCTTTAGATCAGATTAATAATATATTTAAGAAAGCATTTACCAACAGGCGTGGCAGATGCACATGGTTGCACGATAAGGTGAAGGTATTCAAATTGGATTCTGTTATGGTATGTTTTATATAGTCGCCAGTTGCATTAAGTCACTGCACTAAGGTAGAGACACAAGCTGCTAACACAGGGTAATACCAACAATGTTATTTAAGGAATTGATTCTGCTGATGGAGTGGCACTTGTTGTTCTGCAGTGTGCATAAAGTAGTCGATACAAAAGCATATACATACTATATATAGCTGCCAGAATGGCGAGACGGGAAATGTATATAGTAACCTTTTCAACTCCTGAGATGATTTGTTATTCGCTTTAAAGCGTACATACTTCCGTCAGTTACTGTCACTTCAGTTACTATTATTTTATCTACATACGATATTTTTAATAGTTCATGAAACATGGTGATCGCAGAATATGCTACATATATCCCTGAAACCTGTGTATATGTACAAAGATTAAACATAGAGAAGGCATGCATTGCTTACCTGATGTTGTTATTTATGCCATGGATTGTATCGCCATGAACGTGACGTGGTTAAAAACTGGTGATTCACGATTGAATGATTAAGTAATGAGGCGCCTATAATTAAGATGTACTCTTCAACTCTTGTAATATACTGGTCCTTTGTACTGTATTTGTTCGTGTGTCGATCATGAACTATACGTTATTTTACTTAAATATACAGAAGGTTTGAATTTACATATCGTATGCATATTCTGTATTTCTTATATTAAGCATATTAAATGTAAATATACAATTTTCTTCAGTGTATTCATGCGCGATATTTGAATGTCTTCAAAAGAACACCAATAAGTTACAAAAGGATAAAAGTGCGTATGCTTGATTCGGCGCCAGTGTGCGTTTACAACATACGCAGTCAATCAAACATGAAAAGTCTGTTTTTTAAATTCCACTGTATTTGGAGATATATATTGTAAAAGGTGTAAATGGATCTTGGAGTGCTTAATTATGAGTCATCCAGCCATGCCGTTAACTGTTCATTAAAAATTGGCCTAACTTGAAATGTCAAGAATGTGTTCAAGACGAACCGTAATCAGGTCAGAAGCATCTGACGAATGATCCATACTGGTATTGACATTAGATAACATTTGAATTGAATGGTTCTGTGGTATTCCACGAAAGCATTTTCCAAACCAAGGTCGGGTTACATGAGCAATTAATGTCCGATTTGGGGCGACAAAAAAATGAAATCGGGTAGTCATCAGGCAGTCGCGTACAGTATGGAACATGTCCTTATCAATGCCGATCAGCAATCAACACTAGTCTATGCACTTTTGGGAGTTAATTGCACACATGTGTCATTGCTTTATACGATCATTTAATGAGAGTAGAAATATAGCCAGGCCTAATCTGAGTGATTATGGAATCCTTTACCCTCCACTCCGCCCGGGAGTTTTTGGGCTGCCTTATCCCAGATTAGAGTAGAGATGCTCATTGGTTCTCATGCCGAATTTGAAATAACAAATTAAATAAGGATACATTTTTATCAGATAATGTTGTATTATAAAAATATATTAATACAAAAATAATTAAAAATATAAATTTGTGGTTGTTTATAAAATCGAAATTACGGCAGGATTAACCAGTATCCGTAAGGTGGCAGCATTGTTTAGCTTACACGAACAACATACAAGGATAGCTATTTATCAGATAATGCTGTATTATTAAAACTATTCAAAATTAAACTTATATTAACACAAAATAAATACAAATTTGCAGTTGTTTATAAAATAGGAATTACGGCAGAATTAATCAGTATCCATGACCTATACCGCGGGGAAAAACAACAGTTGCGGGGTGCGGTTTTTGGGCTTCTTTCACAAGTGTTTGTTTCAAAACTGGTGGTTTTTACGTTATGTGTTACACGAAGAGCCGTCATATTCTATGTCTCGTAATGAATACTGTGAACTACCAATTGAAAGCCTCCTAATGTTTTTAAATACAGACACGCATTGTTCACTCCAGCCTGGGCCACCCGTTGTCCACAAATAAGGCTAATAATCATTCTCGCGCGCCAAGGGTCGCTGGTGCTGATTATGTCAATACCAGCTCTTTTCTTCGTAGCGTCTTAGCTGCTACTCAGGTTCAGCCAGCTAGCTATAGCTTATTGTTATAGTTTATTAGAAGTCCAAGCATGACGCCCGGGGGTTGTGATGACGGAGAAGGGATAAAACGCAATAGACCCCGGTACTACCATTTTTCCTTGCCATACAGTTATTGTCTTGATAATAATTAAAACAATTCTCAACACAACAATACATGATACTGATGTTTAATATATAATATTCTTGTTATGTTAGAAAAAAACGGAGAATACCGAAGATACATTTTATGATTGTATACCCCTGTACAAAAACCTGAAAAACAGATTATACACTTTCCCATTAAGTGCATGCCCCAGCAAACAAAATGATGTTGTAAAGACGTTGCCGCGACGTCACGTTTTCGTGACGCTGTGAAGTGACCTCGCTACGACGTCATTGTGTAGATTCCCAAAGACATCGCGATGACGTTGCGAAATGACGTTGTGAAATGACCTTCCCAAACACCAAACGCGACCTTCCAGCAACCATTACACAACCAATAGATGACCTTCCCACAACCTTTCTGGAACCTTCCAGCAACCACAACACAACCTATTATGCATCTTCCAACAACTTTTGCACGACCACCCACCCTCTATTGCCGACATCTATACCCTTTTAATAGTTTTATATGAGAATGTGAATTACATGAAACATTCAATGCCATTTGAATTTTTTATTTTAATGAAATTGTACATAAATCGATTGATGTCTTCGTCTCCTGTGGGCAAGTCTCTGATTCATTGATCTCCATCTGCTTCGTCTGACGACAGTGATAATCGTGACGCTGCTGGCACTGCCCTTATTGAAGCACAATTCTGCAAATGAAACATTACGATTATTTTATTATATTAACAAGTAATTGCCATAGCTCATAGAGACATATCATAATTTCTAATCTCTTACATTTAAAAAGATAAACATAATTCTAGATAACATTCTTATGTTTAATGTTGTCTGTATATTGCAATTTATTTTCTAAAAAGTATACAAGTTCCAAAGCATCTGGTTTAACTAGCCCCTGTATCTAATCAATGTACTTTTGTATTAAGAGATGGTACATGTGCTAATTTCCATTGTAATGTCGCTATCAGCACAATATGGCAGCGCTATGTTACGGCATTCTTTATGTTGTGAAACTTCCTTTTTATAATTTAATTACCATGGTGTTATTTGTAGTGTTATTTAAATAAGCAATTACTTAAACAGCATGAAATCATTAAACCATCTCCAGGGTACAGTGCAGCTGTTTGCTAGGCAGGCTGGGTTTCACACAACAAGGAATTGACATTTCATTTTGGTGAGCGTCAACTTATTCAATAATTTTATACTTCTAAGGTGTGATTTCCCTTTTGTAATCAGACTACTTTGTTAAGAAAACTCTTCATTATTTGATAAAATCTTGGATTACATTATAATTATGTTATCATAAACAGAACACAGTATCTGAATAAACATGACTAACAGTGTATGTATGCAAGTTCTATGACCAGATGGGTGCAAATAATCTAAATGTCATTAAGGCCACTCCTGTTTACAGACTACCACTGGGGTCAAGTCCCTGATATTGTTAGAAAGTGTTGTTCCCAGGAGTCTAAAGGACTCGAATTGAACGCCATTTATTGAAAGGGACATTATCGTCAATTAAAGTCAATTATCGTCTCCTTTGTCTTTAGGAAATTAGGATATTCAATTCCAGGTTATTATCCGGACACCAGCCAACCATTATCTGAACCTCCTCCGTTTAATCTGAACAATCCACATTGCCAGTGGTTCCTTTTTTAGTAAGTTGAGTTAATAAAAGTTAATATTATTATGTATATTATTAATATGTGTGTGCGAGTGTGCGTGCGTGCGTGCGTGCGTGCGTGCGTGCGTGAGTGCGTGCGTGAGTGTGTACAGTTTGTTGTGATCGAAATATATATATTTCCATTTTAATTTGCATCACCTGACTCCTGCAATCATATATTACAATTATTTGTTGATACTACCTACAGTCTATAACTATCTATTTTGTTGATGTCGTTCATAATATATATATGTATTGTTTGTTTGTGGTATTTTATATAAATCAATCTCTTATTGTGATTTGCATCTGATTGACACAAATATTCAGTAATTATGTTGGTATAATTGAAACAATAAATAATTGTTTAAACACAAGTCTGCTCACATGTTTTGAGCAAATTGTTGGCAATGTAGTTGTATTAAAGGTTTATCAGGTTTTATTATTACATTTGTCCAAGTTCCATTTCCTGTTCAGAAATTATACATCAGGTACAAAAAGCGACACAAAAAATCAACCCGCGACAGAAGCACTGTACGAGGGAGCACGCGACAGGAAGAGACTCTGATTTGAAAACTGCGGCTATCTAGTATGTGAAAACGTGGTCGAATCCATTTGGACATGTGACTGGTGACACAATATGTGTGTGTTTCAGCAACTTTGTAAGAAGACAACCGAAACGTGTAAGTAGAAGTAGACGCTTTCTCACTAGTTCGGTTCGTCGACGTCATTATAACGTAATTTACGACGCCTTTAAACGGGGAGACGTTATTATTGTAGGTCAACGGTCAACGCGTTACACAATCGAGGAACCTCCGATCAACCGGAAACAGTCAACTGTACGACGAACATACTGTACAAATGGGTCATTGTAGAATAATCATCTTGACCATAACATTGCTTTTGAGCGCTCAATCCACTGAAATCACGGCTACGCGAGACACCGCGTGGAAGTACAGTATCGACCACAGAACTTACGTGGATCTGAAAGGCAAGCATGTAAAACGTGCCATCTACGATCAGAGTCAGTGTAAAGACAACATTGTGACGAAAATAGATATAGCTTTTGACAGTGGGACACTAAAACAAGCTCCCGTTGGTGTAACTTCAAAGTGCGTCCAATGGTGTTTAGAAAATGTAACCTGTAGTCATATTTGGAATCATAAAGCCACATGTTACTGGGCAGAAGGCAATCCACCCGATCTTAAGTTTCGTCCTATTCCTGGATTTACATCCATGTCCGCAAAACTTATAAGACCCCAAATATTAAAACATGATGTGGAATGGAGTTTGTAATTACAAGGACGGTAAGCCTTTTTTAAAACTTATAAGCAGCAATACTTACAACGACGTGATGTGGGAATGGAATGTAATTGTACTGAAGACTGGTATGGCTTGTTTTGTGAAAATCAATATCGATATACTTGCTTAGACCAAAAGTGCCAACACGGAGCGACGTGTCGAAATACAACAACGGCATTTAGCTGCACGTGTCAACCTTCTTGGACTGGCCGGTTTTGTGAACGCCGTTATTCTTGTTTAGACCAACTGTGCCAACACGGAGCGACGTGTCGAAATACAACAACGGGATTTAACTGCACGTGTCCACCTTCTTGGACTGGTCGGCTTTGTGAACGCCGGTATTCTTGCTTAGACAAATTGTGCCAACACGGAGCGACGTGTCTAAATACAACAACGGGATTTAACTGCACGTGTCAACCTTCTTGGACTGGCCGGTTTTGTGAACGCCGGTATTCTTGCTTAGACAAATTGTGCCAACACGGAGCGACGTGTCTAAATAAAACAACGGGATTTAACTGCACGTGTCCATCTTTTTGGACTGGCCGGCTTTGTGAACGCCGGTATTCTTGCTTAGACAAATTGTGCCAACACGGAGCGACGTGTCTAAAAAACAACAACGGGGTTTTAAACTGCACTTGTCCATCTTTTTGGACGGGCCGGTTTTGTGAACGCCGTTATTCTTGCTTAGACCAACTGTGCCAACACGGAGCGACGTGTCTAAATACCACAACGGGATTTAACTGCACGTGTCCAACTTCTTGGACAGGTCGGCTTTGTGAACGCCGGTATTCTTGTTTAGATCAACTGTGCCAACACGGAGCGACGTGTGTAAATACAAAAACGGGATTTAACTGCACGTGTCCAACTTCTTGGACTGGTCGGTTTTGTGAAAGCCGGTATTCTTGTTTAGACCAACTGTGCCAACACGGAGCGACGTGTTTAAATACAACAACGGGATTCAGCTGCATGTGTCCACCTTCTCTAACGGGCGTTCTTTGCGAATCGGGGACGCCATCTTCGACAGATGACGACAGTACTAATGGTTTAGCTATAACAGTCGGACTTACCATCGCTGTCATTGCCATCTGTGTCGTTTGCATCGTCATTGCATTCGTTGCGGCTAGAGCGAAAGCCAGAAGAACAAAGGGCGCGCCAAAAGAGGAAATAGGTAAGTGGGCGACACTTCTAAATCATCAAGTTAGTTGTGACCATCCTCGCGCACCAGGGGTCGCTGCGGTTGATTACGTCAGTACCAGCTTTCAGTACCCCTTTAAAACACTCCTCTTTTAACGTCAGCCAATGAAATTGCCCGCAAGGATTGTGGTCGGACTCCGGTCATATCATATAATTTTTGGTGATTTTAGCCACTCGCTGCTCCTGTTATTTGCAATGTTTCGGATGCGAATCGGTCATTGTATTGGGATTGCCGCCAGTCGTGTTCAACCCTCTTCAAATTGACGCACATATTTGCGTTGTTCCCACGGCTGATGCTGGGACGACTGACGTCCTACTGTTACAATTTTAAAGTTCGACGCCGCTCACTTCCACTATCTTGGAGACGCTCAGCCCGGGGTACAATGCAACGACCCTTGCTTTGCGAGGATGATTGTGACACGCCACAATGAAACGGTATTCCATGTGTTGCCATCCTGCTGGTGTCGGCTTCAAGTTCTCGGCGCCAGATGTTTCTCGGTCGACGTCTTCTGTCCTTTGCGGGTTACAGGAGAGCGCTTGTTTGGTGATGTTTGTGTCTGTTTCTCGGAGTGTATGCCCGTTCCAACACCGGTGGTAATGGTTTTGGTATTCTAGAGTTCGTGAGTTTCAGAAAGGCTGTTCTTGCCTTGACATCGCCATCTGTACTTCCCTGTTTTCTATGATGCTTCCAATGTCTGTAAAAGCTTTTACTTCTTCAACGGTAATTCCTTGTAGTGTCATTTCGTCCCTATTGTTTCTGTTGATGCGAAGGGGCTTTCTTTTCTTTTATAGATGGTGAGGCCTATTTGCGAAGACGTGCATGCCATCGTGTTTGTCTTGTCTTGTATCTGTTGATAGTTGACAGACAGTAGGGCAATGTCATATGAGAAGTCCAGATCGTCAACTTCCTTCCTTGACATGAATAAATTGCCCCCATTACTGTGCCCATGTAGTACATTGCTGACCATTCCTTCGGCTTCGTATGAGTTCCTGACGAGCTTCACGGGTTTGTCGGCCATGAGCCAGACGGTGTGTCGGTACATTTTTAGAGACGAATGTCTATAGTGATTTTTTCATAGGTCTACATCCCCAGAGATGGAACATATGTGGTTGCATTGCAGGACTCACAACTTTCTGTGAAAATCACTCTTTCTAGCACTAATCCAATTTTAACGACATAATTTTTCAGTGAAATTGCTAATGGGGTGGCCTAAGACAAACCACTATAACGTAATGAGTATACAACTGTATGTAAATTTAATCTAATATGATAGTTTA
>JAODUO010000518.1:217500-237500 GCA_025642075.2 Ridgeia piscesae
CAATGCGTTCCAAACCACGGATATATAATGTCCAGATGTTAAAATGCACTGACAGTTGCCACATTTCTATGTAAAATAGATTGTTGGCAACTGCTGTGAATAAAAACTGCCTTATTATCGGTGATGCACTCGATAACGTGTGGTCTACACAGTCGCATAACTGTCCTGTGACCAGTCTTTATCTAGTGATGTTTATTATTACTCTATGATCATCATACCTTCAGGAGTATTTTTTTATCTCAGAAGATATGTTACTTTGTATTATAATCTATTTGTGTTTATAATTACTCTTTGATCTTCATCCCCCTGGCAAACGCTTCAGGAGTATTAAAACCAGAACAAATAGGTTTAACAAGTTTCTGCGTGGGACACTTGAACCGCTAGTTGCACGATTTTATAATTAACAAGTAATAATATAATCACACTATAATAACATATCTAAAAATGGGTTACTAATTATTAAATACATTTAAGATATAGACCGTCGATATTTAATAACTAATGCATACCAAACAACGGGTACAAATTATTGACTAATTATTTAGTTGTTATTCTCGTCAGAGTGTAGCAGGCTTATGAATTCGGAGTGTCACTATTATAGTAGGCCTGTAAATGTAATTTAAAGTAATAGTTAACAGATGTATTAGTGATAAACGTACATAACCTTTTAGTTGTATGTCATCCAACTTAGTAGATCCTTCACAACTTAGTTGGATAGTTGATTACCGTTGAACATCGATTAATTATTAATTATATTAATAAAAAATGGCCGAGTCACTCAGAACTAAATTGGACACCTGCTATAATGGGGTACCACAAATCCACGTTAGTCGCTAGAGGCGTTGATACGCAACTAGGGTCTAGTTACACATCAGCGCCTCTAGCGAGTAACGTGGATTTGTTTGAATGTTTTGCAGAACGCCTGCTTAAATCATCCTCAATTAGCTGTTGAACTCGCATGACTCCGAAACCTCACACATAGTTAAATATGGATATAGTCTAACATGTCCGTCAATGTGAAGGCAAATATGTAAATTAATGTACATTTCCAGCCGAATGAGCCGACGGAACGTCGACTGGTAGCCCAACAGGTGTGCTAGAATGTTTCCGGAACGGATGTTTAAAATCATCTACAGCTCGCCGTATGCTTCATACCTACCTATATGCTAAATTTGTTGACAGTAATATTAGATATCAATTTTGTTCACTGTATCTATATTCTGTGGAATTAACTGTTGCCTTGTATACGTATTGTGGTGGTGGTAAAACCGATATCACCATTTATTGTATTGTATAAATCTTTCAGCTACTGAATGTTTCTACAATTTAATACGCAACGCACGACGTCGAGTGCCATGAACCAACGCAGCACTGTGTGTGTGTGTGTGTGCGTGCGCGTGTGCGTGTGCGTGTGCGTGTGCGTGTGCGTGTGCGTGTGCGTGTGCGTGTGCGTGTGCGTGTGCGTGTGCGTGTGCGTGTGCGTGTGCGTGTGCGTGTGCGTGTGCGTGTGCGTGTGCGTGTGCGTGTGCGTGTACGGGTGTGTTGAAAAGAAAAGACAAAAACATTGCGTCTGGACATCATTTACCCGTGGTTTGAAATGGATTAGTTGTTAAATATCGACTTCCTATACCTTAGATGTATTTACTGATAAGTAACTCATTGTTTTCTTATTTTATTATGATGTGATCATGTAACTTATTAATTATTGTCCCTTGCCCACCTCTACCATTAGATGTAGGCAACTCACCGGGAAGCTTCCAGCCACGCTGCCATTAAGACGCGAACCCAGGTATTCTTTCATGTGTTAAGCGGCACCTGATACATTATACCCTCGGTAGGTGGGTGGGGTGGTTGGTCGTTGTCCTACCACTACCGATGGCGCCAACTATCCTGGAGACGCTGGGAGCTCAAGACGACAAAACAGACGTCCTATTTTATCCTTTTTCCCCACCGTTACTCCGAGCTTCCAACCTACACGCTACTTACGTGTATCTCGTCGCATATTTGGTTAATAGTTTAGTCTCAGGAGAACTTCTATATGTTGCCTGAGCATTGTCACATATGTTGACCGTTGCTGCTATAAGGCTTAAGAGGCGAAATGAACCGACCTCCGAATACGTCAATAGGATAATCAGAAGAATCTTGGCCAGTCAGAGCCGCTTCTGGGTACAACACGTGCAGTAACCCTGGCATAAAGCTTTAACAAAACTCGTAAGTTCGGCGGAGTTCAATATTGCTTTGAATTCAAAGATTCAGTAGTTTAAAAAAAATTCAAAACCAAATCAATAACATAACCTCATCTACATAATCTATTTTATTCTCATTATCAAATGCAACAGGTCAGGTATTGTTGTTGGTACGTTTTTGTGTCCCATCACTGCGACGAATCATCTACTTTTAAGTATAAGCCCACCAACCGTTCGACCCTACGTCGCTTGTAGAGTCACGTCACGTACGTGTCCAAAATAGAAGAACTACAAACAACAGCTAGACACTGTAGTGTATCCAGTAACTTCAACATGAATTGAGGGCGTCACATTCAATCATTCGTAAGATTCACTTAAGGAGTAATTACTATGCGATTGCTATGCATAGGTTATTTTTACCGAGCCGATCAATCAGAGAGATATTGTCGAAATTCATACACCATGAAAACTAGGTCATGGTTAGAAGACATCACTTTGGTGCGGTACTGACTACAGCTGCGAGGCATTTTGATAAGCGACATTGGGTGTGTCCGGACTCCGACTCCAGTTGACCACACCCTCTGGTCTATTTTCTGACCCTCTCACGATAAACACCAAACAAATCGCTCGTCCCATCAATAGAATTTGAAATACAATTCTATACTTGGAATCTTGTAAATAAGTAGGTTTAACAATATCATAACGGCGCTCGAAATGGCCACTGTTTTATTTGTCAATATCGCATATAAGCCATTTTGTAATAACAAACTTTAATCCAAATTGGATTGGCCAGCTTATATATACTATATGTCTACAAGTATCATTTCAGCCTACAAAGTAGTCACTCTTTATCATACATTCATTAAAATTGCACAAGAAAGAGGGGACACTGTCATTTCGCCGCTGTAGTTGTAGTCATGATGTTGCGGGCGTAAACACGATTTTTAACAAGAATCTCCTGGTTTCTATTATTGTCAACCCACATTTTAAGCGTTATTTGTCATTAAGATCTTTCAGCTTTGAAAGCATCCCTGTGGTTCTCCTCTGAACTCGTTCTCACAAAGCTACGTTTTCACGATATGGCCCCTACAGTACAGGCGGGAGCAGGGGCAATGGGAACAGCTGCACTTGAATTCCGGTAGGGTACAGTCATATGCTTCTGGCACTCCCAGTAAATGTGAGTCTGAAAGCACCCGTCCTCGTCTTTGTACAACTGCTATCAGTGGTCGCGAAGCTATGTAACGGAGAAGTTAAAAAGATGGGCGTGGGCGAAACAAAATTAACAGCACCCCCCCCCTCTTGTCATCGTCCAGACTGGTGCTGAAGACCATGCTCTTTGCTTCATTATCTTAGTTGCAGTCCCGCACCAATAGCATGCACGCTTGTACAACCTTTCTGTATGAAGCCAAACTATTATATTAACTGCTTCTTGTCCTCGTCATCCCCGGAAGGACAGATGGCTACGACAATGCTCCTCCACGCATATATTATGCCGTGGTGTAATTAGTTTACATTTCTACTAATAAGTCCACCAATTGTATTACTTTTGAATCTGCATTTCCACACTTCTCCGAATTTCAAGTTCTTTTGTAGTAATACTTAGAACAGTGCCCCTTATTATGTGTTGTATATGTTTGTCCCCGTGTTCTGTGCAGGTCCCTACACATTTCCCAAAACTGAAAATATCTGTAATTTTTCAAATCATTTTATATTCATTTGTCTAAATCGTCCTGTGAACGCACACACGCAAACACACCCGCACACACACAAGCACGCACACTCACTCACACGCGCACCCACCCACCCACCCCCCCACACACACACACACACACACACACACACACACACACACACACACACACACACACACACACACACACGCACGCACGCACGCACGCACGCACATACACAGAAGCGAATGTAGCCTTAAACATCAACTTGTTTGCGGTCACACTAACGTCATAACCTACTGTGCTCTAACTTCACACGTAAATACGTAAATAATATGTCGCCAGGCCATCAGATAGCCACATGCCTTGAGGCTCCCACCGGGCTATTGTCTTCCTCCCGAGACCTCAGAGCATTTCAACTGTACGTCTTACGTGTCTCATTAGTTACCCCAAAGACTAGTGACCGCACAGTTTGCACTGATCAACCTTATATCTAATAAATTTCATCAAATTGACCAATTCGTTTAGCGACCTCTTGCCGAGTAAAATCGTCCTTTGTTAAACTGACGAAAGGATACCAATGTTATTGAAATGTATCCGTTACATTGTGTCATGTGGTTTCGTAGTGGTCATGTACGTACTTACATATTGACAATGACTGCGAGGTTTATTTACTGGCTGCTTTCGCTGTAGCTTCCATTGTGTTTAGGCAAGCGTGATGTTTACATAAATCGTCGTGACGAAAATAGGAACTCCCAGTTATACAGGACGCACACGTCATCAGACGAGGAAAACAGCAGTAATGTTTGTAAATAATATTTCTTTTTATAGTGAAGCCCTATGACTTTGAGTCGTACTAAGATATGGCGCTACATATAAATTTATCTTCTACTTTTTCAAATTCGTCATTTTTTATTTGAAGTATTGCCGTCTATAACCGTATGAAATGCTTCTTTGCTTAATTGCTCATGTATTCACCCGGTGTCACCCTCTCGTAGAGACTACTCCACGTAGTATATGTACCTACAGGTAAATCAAACCCAAACTACAATACTATGACGATACTCTACCTAGGAATATATATATATATATATATATATATATATATATATATATATATATATAATATAATCATTAAATAATCAATGAAACATTAGTGTGTGTTGATGAGCATGTGTGCTAGAATCCATTTATCATAAAGATATAATGGAATGTGGACTGGGTTGCTGAAGAAAGTATATATATATATATATATATATATATATATATATATATATATATATTTATATTATATTATATTATTTTTATTATATATATATATATATATATATATATATATATATATATTTACGTAATCTTCTTACGATCACGAAGACACATACACATGCATATACCTAATTTACCTATATAATTTATTCGGCTGAAAAAGAACGTTTCATAGTTGATTCCATATTAAGTCCAGTAGAGACGAATAGCTAATTATTGTAACGTGTGCTGTCGCCAGAGGCTATGAGGTGTCCAATCTGCGTCAAGGGGCCGAAACCGTAAATTGTAGACGTTACCACAAGCAACGTTGTGCTCAAACGCACGGAATTAAGCAGACTATTCCAATTCATATGTTTTAAATGGATTCTTTGGTATCCAAATGGGATTCTTTCGTGTCTCAAATTATTACGAAAATGAATATTTATTGAGAACTTTAGACTCTTCGTAATGCACACAATCCTGTTATCATAATTAGTTCATGTAACTCTATGCCTTTATTTAATTAGAATTGCATTTTGTTAATCACTAATAACCATGCCATGTATGGATAACATAGGTGGATCCAACACTAGTTAGTTATTTGGGATACGAAAGGGATTATTTTTCAATTTATTATTAAGGTCATTATGGATTAATACAATATAATTCTAATGACACGAATGGTTACATGTTTCAACAAATACACATTAATTTTAAAATGTATATCATTATCTATAATATTTACTAGAAAGATATACAAACTGCACAGAGTGTGTATATAAATGTCGCTAAATGATTATCTGGTTTTCTGCGGTATCCAATTAAGAAGAGCAGCCCAGTGTTGGAATCACTATCCAAATGTGTACATTTCAGTAGCTCTTAAACGGGGTTTTAACATCGCCATATTGTTTTGAACAATAGTTGTTAGAATGACGTGACTTTTGTAATCCAAATGACATCAATAACTACGTGTGGAAATTACCTTAACACGACGTTGGACAAGGAGCAGAGCGTACTCTACATTTCAGCACCTTGTTCTGAATGTAGGCTACGATGTCATGCGTTGTCAGTTTATAACCTGCCATTACGAGTATGAGGTGAAGTGAGAAAGCAATGGTCAAGCATGAAGACGTGATTAAGAAAGTTTTATAACACTCTGCCCGGAGCTATGTGACAGCCCGAGGCGATTGCCATTCGCGGCCACGATCGTTCCGTCGAGATCTTGTCAAATTGTGTCCATGAAGCGTGTCGTGATACTGGGTTGAATGTTAGGTGGACTTCTTTATATATGTATAACTGGCAATTGAGGGCGTCGCGGTGGAATGAACAAAGCCCATGTCTCAGAAATCGGAGTTACCGACTGTTCATGTCAGGTGATACCCAACGGCGATGTCTGCTACTTAGATTACCTCTGGTTACTTAAGGGTGTTCCGACGCGGCGTGTGTGTGTGTGTGTGTGTATGTGTGCGTGCGTGCGTGCGTGCGTGTGTATGTGTGTGTGTGTGGTGTGTGTATGTGTGTGTGTGTGTCGTGCGTGTTGTTGTGTGTGTGTGTGTGTGTGTGTGTGTGTGTGCGTGTATGTGTGCGTTCGTGCGTGCGTGTGTGTGTTCGTGTGTGTGTGCGGGCGTGTTCGCGTGCGCGTGCGTGCGTGTGTGTGTGTGAGAAAGTTAATTTAAGGAATGTACCTTATTAGATACCTTAATAACAAAATGCATATTTATAATAATCGACGAAAAAATGACTTCAGTCGTCATATCTGATGGCTTGCCATTTGAGCGGCCTATATTTAGGTTCGTTTTAAATTTGTTTTAGCGGTATATTTTCCGTGTCTCGCAGACACGATCTCATACAACCACGTCATAATAATATATATTTATAATATATATATATATATATATATATATATATATATATATATATATATATATATACTTTCTTCAACACCAGTCCCCATTCATTATATCTTGATAACTGTCATATAGGCATGTGTACATGTACTCATGCATACACATACTAATGTTTCATTGATTATTTAATGATATATATATATATATATATATATATATATATATATATATATATATATATTCCTAGGTAGAGTATCGTCATAGTATTGTAGTTTGGGTTTGATTTACCTGTAGGTACATATACTACGTGGAGTAGTCTCTACGAGAGGGTGACACCGGGTGAATACATGAGCAGTTAAGCAAATAAGCATTTCATACGGTTATAGACGGCAATACTTCAAATAAAAAATGACGAATTTGAAAAAGTAGAAGATAAATGTATATGTAGCGCAATATCTTAGTACGACTCATAGTCATAGGGCTCCACTATAAAAAGAAATATTATTTACAAACATTACTGCTGTTTTCCTCGTCTGATGACGTTTGCGTCCTGTATAACTGGGAGTTCCTATTTTCGTCACGACGATTTATGTAAACATCACGCTTGCCTAAACACAATGGAAGCTACAGCGAAAGCAGCCAGTAAATAAATCTCGCAGTCATTGTCAACAGTACATATGCATGACGTTGTTTGAATATGTAAGTACGTACACGACCACTACGAAACCACATGACACAATGTAACGGATAAATTTCAATAGGGCCTGCAAGTCTCGCGCGCGAAAACGAGGCTGGGGGCAGTTGGGGCAGGAGGTCTATATACTCCATGTTAACATATAGGACTTTGTTTTGTTTTGGTCGTAATAATCGAACTGTCCCGAAATAGCGTATTTCAGTTATATTGTCCGAAGGATTATTACAAGCAGAAGCAGTGGAACATTTTGCCGGTGACAATGATCACGGAAATCATGAATTTTAATCGGTTATTATGGTGGTTGCCATGGCAATAGCGGCAAGTACTTGTGTTTGGCGATCTTGACTAATGATGAAAAGTGCCAGTTTTCGCGCAATACGACCTGTTTGGGCCAAACGTATACATGTGTTATGATTATGGGCATTTAGACAACTTGTCAGATTTAAGTGCTTATCGAAACCACAACGCACAGCAATGTTAAACGCAAATCCCGTAAAAGACACATACAGCCTAGCATCGTGTCGATTATCTGCACCACGTAAATCGCTATATGTCTATGATAGTGTGGAAAACTCAATATTAAATCGGACATTTAAGATAAGAAACGTATAACACAAGATATTTATGGACTGATTTTCCTAGTATTCATCAGTCGGAAGCTATAACTGTCATCCATCGTTAGAATATTATGCTTGTGTCCAGTCCCCAATTAGTCTCGCTTAGCCCCCAATAAGCTCCAGTCGCGCCGAGTCACGCCATGTATCGTGACCCACTTGCAGGCCCTATAGCATTGGTATCCTTTCGTCAGTTTAACAAAGGACGATTTTACTTGGCAAGAGGTCGGTAAACGAATTGGTCAATTTGATGAAATTTATTAGATATACGGTTGATCAGTGCAAACTGTGCGGTCACTAGTCTTTGGGGTAACTAATGAGACACGTAAGACGTACAGTTGAAATGCTCTGAGGTCTCGGGAGGAAGACAATAGCCCGGGTGGGGCCTCCAGGCGGGTGGCTATCTGATGGCCTGGCGACATATTATTTACGTATTTACGTGTCAAGTCAGTGCACAGCGGGAGAGTACCCGAGTAGGTTATGACGTTAGTGTGACCGCAAACAAGTTGATGTTTAAGGCTACATTCGCTTCTGTGTATGTGCGTGCGTGCGTGCGTGCGTGCGTGCGTGTGTGTGTGTGTGTGTGTGTGTGTGTGTGTGTGTGTGTGTGTATGTGTGTGTGTATGTGTGTGTGTGTGTGTGGGGCGTGCGTGTGTATTGTGTGTGTGTGTGTGCGTTCGTGCGTGCGTGCGTGCGTGTGTGTGTGTGTTCGTGTGTATGTGCGGGCGTGTTCGCGTTAATTTAAGGAATGTACCTTATTATATACCTTAATAACAAAATGCATATTTATAATAATCGACGAAAGAAATGACTTCAGTCGTCATATCTGATGGCTTGCCATTTGAGCGGCCTATATTTAGGTTCGAACCCTTTCAAATTTGTGATCGAGTGACTTTTCCGTGTCTCGCAGACACGATCTCATACAACCACGTCATAATAAACCTATCCATCTCCATCTTCTATAAATCTACTGTCCAGTCAGTTATGTGCTACTGTCTCATTTGCTGGGGTGGAAGTTTGTTAATGAAGAATATAATACTGCTGAATCGTTAACCATGACATACTCCTCAACCGTTTAGAACATCGCTACGGAATAGCTGGCTCCGTACTAGCATGGATGCGGTCGTATCTAACCGATCGGTCGCAGTGTGTATATCTACAAGGTGGTGCTTCCAGCAAAACCGGCGTCGCTTGTGGCCTACCTCAAGGATCGGTGCTGGGACCTCTGTTGTTCTCTGCGTACACAGCTCCTATCGGTGATATTATTAGGAGGCACAATCTCGGCTTCCACCTATACGCTGATGATACCCAGCTATACATCAAATTCGAGATGACAGAAATTAACAGATTGTTGTCATTACGCCGAATTGAGCAATGCTTAAAGGATGTTCGTGCATAGATGGGCGACAATCAGCTAAAGGTGAATGACGACAAAACGGTCGCACTTGTGCTATCATCACGTAACAATCGAGCGAACCACAACATCACCGTGATCAAAATTGGAGACTGTGACATAACGCCAAGTCCGACTGGCAGAAACATCGGCGTTATCTTTGACACAGAAATGTCAATGGTCAGCCATGTTAAACATGCCTGCAGTATATCATACTACCATCTAAGGAACATTGCGTCGATCCGATCATGTCTCACCCAGAAAGCCGCCGTCCGTCTTGTATATTCTCCTGGTTGCATCGTGACTTTTAAAAGACTATTGAAAACCCACCTATTCCGGGCTGTATATGAAGTGTGTCAGTTTATTTAATTTTTATTTTTATTTTACCTATTTATTATCTTGTACATGTTTTACATTAATTTTACATAATGTCATACTCATTATTTTATTATCAATATACCATTTATTTTAATAATTATCTTTAGCTAATTTATATATTGTATTATTTATTACTATTAATTTTATTTTATTTTATGTATTTTATAATGTATATATACTCATGTACAGCGCCTCCGAATGGATATATCCAGATTTATGGCGCTATATAAATTTTCTTCTTCTTCTTCTTCTTCTTCTTCTTCTTCTTCTTCTTCTTCTTCTTCTTTCTTCTTCTTCTTCTTCTTCTTCTTCTTCTTCTTCTTCTTCTTCTTCTTCTTCTTCTTCTTCTTCTTCTTCTTCTTCTTCTTTTTTCTTTTTTTTTTCTTTTCTTCTTCTTCTTCTTCTTCTTCTTTTCTTTCTTCTCTTCTTCTTCTTTCTTTTCTTTTCTTTTCTTTCTTTTCTTCTTCTTTTCTTCTTCTTCTTCTTCTTCTTCTTCTTCTTCTTCTTCTTCTTCTTCTTCTTCTTCTTCTTCCTTCCTTATTCCTTCTTCTTCTTCTTCTTCTTCTTCTTCTTCTTCTTCTTCTTCTTCTTCTTCTTCTTCTTCTTCTTCTTCTTCTTCTTCTTCTTCTTCTTCTTCTTCTTCTTCTTCTTCTTATTACTTCTTCTTCTTATTATTATTATTATTCTTTTCAAATCATTGCTTTCGCTTTCTTGAACTTTAAATCATTGGCTGTCGCTTTCAAAGGTTAACTTCTATCAATCAGTTTTATTCGTTGCAAATTACTTAGACATCTTCTTAAGACACTTCTCATCCACTTGCAATTCTTTTCTGTTAAATCTGCTTACATCTGTCTCAACGCGGATCGAGGATCGGGAGAGGAAGATCGGGGAGGGGGAAGTGACGGGGAGGGGAATGACGGGGAGGTGAATGATCAGGGGGAAGTGACCGGGGAGGGGAAGTGACCGGGGAGGGATACGGGGAGGGGAAGTGATCGGGGAGGGAAGTGACGGGGAGGGAATGATCGGGGAGGGGAAGTGATCGGGGAGGGGGAATGACCGGGGAGGGAGTGATCGGGGAGGGGAAGTGACCGGGGAGGAATGACGGGGAGGGGGAAGTGACGGGAGGGGAAGTGACGGGGAGGGGAATGATCGGGGGGGGGAAGTGACGGGGAGGGGGAAGTGACCGGGGAGGATGATCGGGGAGGGGGAAGTGATCGGGGAGGGGGAAGTGACGGGGAGGAATGATCGGGGAGGGGAAGACGGGGAGGAAGTGATCGGGGAGGGGAATGATCGGGGAGGGGAAGTGACCGGGGAGGGGGAAGTGACCGGGGAGGGGGATAGGATGATCGGGGAGGGATGATCGGGGAGGGGGAAGTGACGGGGAGGGGAAGTGACGGGGAGGAGGAATGATCGGGGAGGGGGAAGTGATCGGGGAGGGGGAAGTGACGGGGAGGGGGAGTATCAGGGGAAGGACCGAGATATACCGAGGAGAAATACAGGGGAGGATGGATGCGGGGAGGAGTCGGAATACGGTAGGAGCACTGATCGGAGGAAACGAGAACGTGACGAGAAGCGACCTGCAGGGGTATATATCGGGAGGGATAGTATCGGGAGGGGGCAATGTTGATGGGGAGGAAGTGATCGGGGAGGGGGAAGGATCGGGGAGGGGGAAGTGACCGGGGAGGGGGAAGTGATCGGGGAGGGGGAAGTGATCGGGGAGGGGGAAGTGACCGGGGAGGGGGAAGTGATCGGGGAGGGGGAAGTGATCGGGGAGGGGGAAGTGATCGGGGAGGGGGAAGTGATCGGGGAGGGGGAAGTGACCGGGGAGGGGGAAGTGACGGGGAGGGGGAAGTGATCGGGGAGGGGGAAGTGATCGGGGAGGGGGAAGTGACCGGGGAGGGGGAAGTGATCGGGGAGGAGGAATGATCGGGAGGAGAATGATCGGGGAGGGGGAAGTGATCGGGGAGGGGGAAGTGACCGGGGAGGAGGAAATGATCGGGGAGGGGGAAGTGATCGGGGAGGGGGAAGTGACCGGGGAGGAGGAAATGATCGGGGAGGGGGAAGTGACCGGGGAGGGGGAAGTGACCGGGGAGGAGGAAGTGATCGGGGAGGGGGAAGTGACCGGGGAGGGGGAAGTGATCGGGGAGGGGGAAGTGATCGGGGAGGGGGAAGTGACCGGGGAGGGGGAAGTGACCGGGGAGGGGGAAAAGTGATCGGGGATGGGGAAGTGATCGGGGAGGGGGAAGTGACCGGGGAGGGGGAAGTGACCGGGGAGGGGGAAGTGATCGGGGAGGAGGAAATGATCGGGGAGGGGGAAGTGATCGGGGAGGGGGAAGTGACCGGGGAGGAGGGGTACAATGGGGTAACGAGCACTACTACTACTATTAACACTGTTATGTAAAAACTACTATTGTTGTGTTTCGTTAATGTGAATGTCTGCGCAGCATCGTCCCTGACATATCGCTTAGGTTGCACTATGGTAGTTCTAAACAACACCGTCGATCAATTAGAGCGCCACCTGCATATTCATTATTTTATTTAAAATCAAAACAACAACATAGCCGATGATACGTAATCCCCTACTTGAGTTAACAAATGCAATGTTGTTGAACCATCGTCGAATCTTACTACATCAAGGAATCAGATATTTTCAAATAAAAAACCAAGGACTACTAATCGTTCGATTTTACGTTGCTGGTGTATTCGATTCAGTCGTTTGTGTGTGTAAATAGAATCACTACAGACAACGGCTAGACATGGGGATATGGGGATATGTTCACCGAACCGGGGTCAAATAATATGGACCCCCATGGAAAATCGACCCGGGATTCCGTATTCTATTATAGAAAATGGATCCGCCTTATATAATTTGGACTCCTTTTAAAAAAAAACTGGAAAAGATAAAATAATATAGTATAGTTCATAGATTGTAACTTGAATATCATAGCCATCGGTTATAACAGTTTTGTAAAGAAAATGTTTGTTTTTATACAATGCCATTAAACTGCTATTCATCATTGACTGTGAATACTGTGAAAGCTATCAATTGCTAAAATATGTTAATTGTTCCGTATTGTGGATGGTTGAATAAATATAACTAAGAGTAACATTCACCTATTCATTCATTTATTCTCAACAAAATACACAAAAATTTAAAAGCAATGTGTGTTGATGTTTCATGTAAGACCAGTTGATGCTTTGAAACGTGGAGTTAACTGATCAGTCTCCCTTTCAACAGTGCTCACACAAACTACTAAGAGCTTCTAGTTGCATGAGAAGCTAAATTAAACTCTGGGAATTGGAATCACATGTATGGCTCCGTTTCTAAGGAATATAGCAACAACACAACTCGGGGTGGGTCCATATTATATAATAGGATTTGGACCCGCCGGGTCCATATTCTATAGAGAATATGGACTGAAGTCCATTTTCGATGGGGTCATATTCTATGACACCGACAAACTGAGGGCGTAGCTTTAAGCCATTCGCAAAGATGCATCTAATTTAAGAACTGACATGCTTTGACGGGATTGTTTAACCGGGCCGGGCAATGAACGATATATTGTCGTTATTCATATACCGCGGCCTAGCGGGCACGGTTGAAGGGAGAAACGCAAAAGCATCCCCGGGTGCTATTTACTACAGCTCCGGTGCATTGCGATAAGTGACACTGGGTGTAACTGGCGTCAGATAGCAGTCGACCACACCCTCGTCGTCTCACCTCGGAAACTCTCCCAATAACTGCCGACCAGATTCAACTTTCATCAAGACATTTTTTTCCTCAAAATGCTTTATGAATGTTGGGCCCGCCTTTACACGGTTCTCTAGCTTGGCATATCTAACAACGTTCGAAGTAGCAATTAGTTTATTTTTTCGAAATCACATAATGTAGGCCATTAATGTTTGGTGGAAAAAATATGTTTTTTTTCTAAAACGGATTGGCCTGTGTAGTAAGAAGAATATCCTATAAGTATGTGTCACTTCATCCTACAATTATGTATCACTCCATCCTTCAAGTATGTATCACTTCATCCTACAAGTATATATCACTCCATCCTTCAAGTATGTATCACTTCATCCTACAAGTATGTATCACTCCATCCTTCAAGTATGTATCACTTCATCCTACAAGTATGTATCACTCAATCCTACAAGTATGTATCACTCCATCCTTCAAGTATGTATCACTCAATCCTACAAGTATGTATCACTCAATCCTACAAGTATGTATCACTCCATCCTTCAAGTATGTATCACTCAATCCTTCAAGTATGTATCACTCAATCCTACAAGTATGAATCACTCCATCCTTCAAGTATGTATCACTCAATCCTACAAGTACGTATCACTTCATCCTACAAGTATGTATCACTTCATCCTACAAGTATGTATCACTTCATCCTACAAGGCAACCGTCTTGATATTGCCAATTTTCTATTTATATATTGTCATATGTGCACAGTTGCAATGCACGGTCATAATTTATACTTGGGTGAGACATTAGTTAAATCATAACTAGCTCTAAGTAGAGTTTTACAGCCCAGCGTTATCTGAAGGTCTGGGTTTTGTTTGTATGTTTGCTCGTGACTCTGTGTTAGCAACGTGTGTGGCTGGATTATAATTGTCGAGCTGTGGCGCCAGTAGAGGGCGGAGTTGCGATGGGATAGGTCAACTTTTTTCGGCACAGCTTAATTACTTTTTAATACAGGTGCATTCGAAATGAAGTGAGTGATGAGTAGCTTACTCACGCTACCTGTGACGGGCGTCGGCACCGAATGGACAAAGTATTTGTTTTTATAGTCACCACAGGTAATCTGTTACCGCTGCTGCAGCCAGGACGATGCCTCTTACTTACGTCACTTCTGACAAATATAGTTAGTTAGTTAGTTAGTTAGTTATAGCTAGTTAGTTAGTTAGTTAGTTACTAGCTAGCTAGCTAGCTAGTTGGTTAGTTGTCGGTCGGTCGGTCGGTCGGTCGGTCGGTCGGTCGGTCGGTCGGTCGGTCGGTCGGTCGGTCGGTCGGTCGGTCGGTCGGTCGGTCGGTCGGTCGGTCGGTCGGTCGGTCGGTCGGTCGGTCGGTCGGTCGGTCGGTCGGTCGGTCGGTCGGTCGGTCGGTCGGTCGGTCGGTCGGTCGGTCGGTCGGTCGGTCGGTCGGTCGGTCGGTCGGTCGGTCGGTCGGTCGGTCGGTCGGTCGGTCGGTCGGTCGGTCGGTCGGTCGGTCGGTCGGTCGGTCGGTCGGTCGGTCGGTCGGTCGGTCGGTCGGTCGGTCGGTCGGTCGGTCGGTCGGTCGGTCGGTCGGTCGGTCGGTCGGTCGGTCGGTCGGTCGGTCGGTCGGTCGGTCGGTCGGTCGGTCGGTCGGTCGGTCGGTCGGTCGGTCGGTCGGTCGGTCGGTCGGTCGGTCGGTCGGCTCGGTCGGTCGGTCGGCTCGGTCGCTCGGTCGCTCGGTCGCTCGGTCGCTCGGTCGCTCGGTCGCTCGCAATTTCTGGAGAAAAAACTGTCATCCAAATTGGTAGTATATTGGCTTCCATACTATCATTTCCAATGTTGCGTTAATCTTAGTTGTACAGCATTACACACTGTTGTTAAGCGACCGTACACAACACAATGCCACCGTCGTAAACACACCAACATAAAACCATACAAACAAAATTAACGGCCTATTCAGTCAGCCCGAAACGTTTAACCTGAACAGTTAAACTTGTCTACGCTTTGACCAGATCGACTGTATAAGGTCAATACATAATGTATGGGCGATAAAATAATTGTTGTTACCTCATTTAAAGAGATTTCAACAAGCTGCGCTTTATATATAATGCTTTTAATCGTCTTGTCGATGCAATGTCGCGTGTACTGGAGTGTATGACTTTCTTACGAGTTACTCGACTGTATTCCTGTGCATCAGCTATCACACAAATAGTAAGACACTCATTCTGGCTGAATATCAAGTGCGGAGAACAGAAATTCCCAAATAGTTTAAAAATAAAATGGATTTTAACGATACTAATCAAAACAGAAACATGTATGGAACGATATATATATATATATATATATATATATATATATATATATATATATATATATATATATATATATATATAAATATAAATTTGTATAGGAAAACGTAACTTGCGGGTTGATGTCAAACGTTCAATACATGTTTCTGTTTTGATAAATATCGTTGAAATCCATTGCCGTCATCGGATATACGCCGATTTGTCATAGACATAATTTATAGATATAATTCATAGATATAATTTATAGACGTTTTTACAATTTATAGTGCGGTGTCGGCTGTGACAAATCGGCGAATATCCGATGACGAGTCGGCTGGTGTGTCCTGGTGTTTGTTCACAACACGACGATCGGCTTTGTAAGTGGCTATATCCTCGAGAAGGTACTTCGGGCGCATTTCTGTGCAGTATCACAATACAGTACTGACCACTGGTACCCGAGCTATGCACCAATCTCCTTTGTTCGGTGTCCAACACACCAACTATAGACGTCGGAACCGAGGGTGGCTTGGCCGGGGAAGCCTGAGCACCCAATATTTAAAGACGGGATGGCGATGCGTGATGTTTTGGTGAGACGGGCGGAATATTAGGCGGGTTCCCTTTACATTTATGCCAAGTCGAATGGAGGTATATGATGAAACTGAAAAATTAAAATACGAACGTCGCTTAAAATATTCCTCCCCCGTCCTCCGAGGTGATGGCCGACAGCGCAGAAGTGTTGAGTGCTGACACGCGAGGTAAAAAAATGGTAAGTTCACCTGGAAAAATCAACACCAGCATCGTCCGTCGTCTGGTATAATGAGCCAAGTTGTCAGCGGAGAAGTTGAAGTTACTGCGCTTTCTGACACCCCGTCTTTCTTTGTCATGACCCGATACGGCGCGACGCGAGAGGTGCCGAAGCGCTGACCCTTAAGAAGTTATGGTGAAGCTCCGGATCAACTGCACCATATTAATTTTGTTCCGACACCAATGTCTACTATTTAGTTATTGGTTCCAATGGTTGAAGATCGTCTCACCTAAGGGAATACATTGACATGATGGCTAATTTAAGAAAACGATTACTCATGACTGATCATAAATTAAGGAGTGATATATATATATATATATATATATATATATATATATATATATATATATATATATGTATATATATATATATAAGTTTCGCGGATAAATGTTACGATGACATTGTTGTTTTAACATGTTTATCAACTATGCAACTCGGGGTAAAAAAAATTATGTTTACCTGTTAACATGCCATACAGTAGCGCGCTATTTTCGGCCGGATAAGCCACGCTTGACAGGCAAAATAGCAGTTACACATAGAGTAGCTCGTTTAGTTAAATGTCCGAACTGATTTAGAGATCACATAGTTCCCACGTCTATCTAGAACACACCCTTCAGCGCGGTGACGGAAATTAAGCTACCCTGACCCCATTACGAACAACACAAATATAATCGTCGCGAACAACATATTTGACCATGACTGCATTGTTTGACCCGTGCGTCATCGCTGCAAGCCGAATTAAGTTACCCTGATCCCGTTACAAACGACACAAATACAATACAATGTCGCGAACTGTGATTAGTTTGACATTGACTGAATTGTTTGACCCGTGCGTCACCGCTGCAAGGCGGGCAAACGCGCAGGGCCGCCTTATCTGAGGCCAAGCGTGACGACTTTATATAAACCGCCGTTCGACACTGACTGCCACAGAATCTCAACAGACGCGTACAAACAAAACCTATACCGATTGAGTGCAAGAATTACTGACAACAACTATACGATACGGCAAAGTAATTTATCAAAGAGCAGCCCAAGAAGTCGGGGAGAATGGAGAAGCTGTGTCGATGTTGTCTTTTGGTCGTCATCTTCGCCGTCGCGGTCCGGGTGGAATCGTTCGCCGCGTTGAAGGCGCCATACTTCGTCAAGTCTAACCAGATAACGGGGCTGGGAGACATGAAAGTGATGTCGTTACATCACCGCAGTCGTAGAGCAGTGACGTTGTCGGACGCCGAGAAGAATGAAATCGTCGACAAACACAACGCGCTCCGGCGACAGGAAGGCGCGTCCAACATGGCACACATGGTCAGTGAAAAATGCTTCGTTTAAAATACCATATAGAAAAATACGTTTAATTAAGTCTTCTCCTAGCTGCTATTCCTTCTCAGCTTTGGTCTTTTTTCTTCTTCTGCCAACTGCTTCTGTTGTAATATTACATTTAATCTCGTCGGAAAAGGCACGGTTGCTACGTATCATGAGTAACTATTCCGTAACTGCACCATCTTGTCTTGTATCGAATCAGTATCCGTTACACATAATGTTATTATGCGTTTGGAATAAATTATATTTTGAAAGGATAAGTTTCAGGACACTTAACAAAAAATGTCTACACATAGGAACACCTATAACTCTATATTGGATAGTATAGACAATTGTCAATTGGTAGTGTCGATGTTTAAATACATTATATTATATAGTATTAATTAATTCTATTTAATGTGAGTATCATTAAATGTAGAAATTTTGAAGTATATCATAGCATATTTGCGACGAACTTTATTGTACTGGCAATGTATTTATAAACTTAGTTTTTCTCTTGTTTCGTCGTTATCATAGGCGCTCCTTCTCACACATAAAAGTTTAAAAAAACAATTGTTCGCCTAGATGCAAATGGCAGTATTCGCCAGCATGGTTTTGTAATTAGGATGATTTAACAAATCACAGTATTCCTGGGTGTGAAGGGCATTCGTCATGAATTCGTAGCAGGTTTAACCGGATGCATTATACAGTGAGAGCCGCAGCCACTTCGTGACATGCATCACGCCAGATCGTGAGGTTGCTGTGCCATGGTGTCACAACGAGTCAGTCGTGGTGACAACTCTCTGAATAGTTACATCATTAATTAGCCAGGCCATTTGTAAACGCATGTTTTTTCAGCTTGCATAGTGTTTGGGACTGCTAGGTGTGTCTTCGTGAGTCACACCAGATGCGTTCATTAACAAAGTCATTGTGACAACAAACTCACTGTTTCGACATTGCGATGTTTTCGGCCACCTCGAGCACGACACGACTTCTATTAATCACGCCAATTGTGTGTTGCCAATACTCCAACAACACAGGTGTAATAAACTCGCGAATGACAACGGCGCTAGGCCGATAGTTAGACGTTTACCGCGGTATGACAATTGCACAACGATAAGGGAGTTAATATTCAACGGTTTAACTGCCTCTCTGTGCGTCATAACAGAGGACCTGAAGCAACAGCTTTAAGTACGCTGTAATTACGGTAAACGGACAAAACCCCACTGGACATAACCCCACTCAGACAAAACCCCATCGGACAAAACCCCACTCAGACAAAACCCCACTCGGACAAAACCCCACTTTAAAAAAAAAAACTATAAAAAAAAAATATATATATATATATATATATATATATATATATATATATATATATATATATACTTCATACATTGCATACGTTATGATTTTTGTACTTTAGATCAGAGACCTGAATTTAAGTCTTATTTTACATGTAAAGCACTTTTGAACATGTTGTACAATATTATGGAGAGTGCTATATAAATGTTGTATGTAATAATACAAATAATTACTTAATTAATCAATCAATCAACAGCACCAAAGGCCTAATAAAAAACATTTATTAAATATTATTTTAAGAGTGGGGTTATGTCCAAAATGTGTATTAGTGAGTGGGGTTTTGTCTGAGTGGGGTTATGTCCGATGGGGTTTTGTCCGAGTGGGGTTTTGTCCTGGATTCGATTCGTAATTACATCATCACGCGCCGGTGACACACTGTTAAACAACACACTATGTCGCAGTCACTTAGAACGTTGTTCAGCCGCAAAGAACGACAACTACTTCCACAAAGGCTCGTTCCCTGTGGCGTACAAGTTTCCGCCGTCAGTCGGTGAATGCATTAGCCTTTGTCTTGGCA
>JAODUO010000518.1:242500-245000 GCA_025642075.2 Ridgeia piscesae
AATAGTCACCACATATCCACCTAGTCGATATATTTATTAGAATGTCTTCCGTTTCTGACAGCGTGCGAGGCCAAGTGTGCCAACTGTGGAGGAAAGGACCAGAACACGTGTTCATGTGTTTGTGCGAAGGGATGGATGGGAACTGACTGTACACGTACGTTCAACTTAGTTCCGTGCTTATTACCATCAACTTTCAGAGCATTATCTTTTCGACTTAATGGTCTGTTATCTGAACATTTGTAGTAACGTTGTTGATGATGTACGATGGAATGAAATGAAATGAAATGGAATGAAACCTTTAAAACAATAATCACGTCTTATGTTAATGTAATTATTATTCAAATAACCCTCAAATAACGAAAATGTTTCTCGTGAAGCAACTCAACGGATTATGTTCTCGTAATCCGGCTCTAATTAAAACACCATGGGATACGTATATCTATAACATGAATCATATATATAATAAACGTTTCTTACAAGTACTTTATAATGTGTGTACGCGCCTATGAACGGACTGGTCCCGCAAATATGGTGGTCTAGAAATGTTTAGTAATTGTAATATTTCGATGTCGTTGTGTAACTGGTGGTGTTCTCGCTGCAGGCGAATGCAAGAACTATGACGATACGTGCGGGAATGGCTGGCCTACGGAATGGTGTAACAGCAAATCGTTCGTCCACGATAACTGCCCTCTCATGTGTGGCTTCTGTGGTAAGGCCCTATGGATTAATAGTTATCAAAACACTTTAGACAAAGCTTAAAGAACACATCTGGCTTAAATGGTACTCTCTGTCTCTCTGTCTCTGTCTCTGTCTCTGTCTCTGTCTCTCTCTGCTCTGTCTCTGTCTCTGTCTCTGCTCTCTCTGTCTCTCGTCTCTGTCTCTCTCTGTCTCTTCTCTGTCTCTCTCTGTCTCTCTCTCTCTTCTCTTCTCTCTCTTCTCTTCTCTCTCTCTCTGTCTCTCTGTCTCTGTCTCTGTCTCTGTCTCTGTCTCTGTCTCTGTCTCTCTCTTCTCTTCTCTGTCTCTGTCTCTGTCTCTGTCTCTGTCTCTGTCTCTGTCTCTGTCTCTGTCTCTGTCTCTTCTCTCTCTCTCTCTCTCTATTACATAGTTTCTGGGATATTATATAAATTATAACCCGAGTCAGTTAATTATTCGTTGTTTATGTTATTATGATACATTACTTAGAAACACATGACACATTTCCTTGTAGAAGCGGCAGAGCCGGGCGCAACGTGCGACCCGACAACCACAACGACGACGACAACTACTACGACAGCACCAACGACAACTACAACGACACCAACAACGACCACAACGACACCAACAACAACTACAACGACACCAACAACAACTACAACGACACCAACAACGACCACAACGACACCAACAACGACCACAACAACACCAACAACAACTACAACGACACCAACAACAACCACAACGACACCAACAACAACTACAACGACACCAACAACAACCACAACGACACCAACAACGACCACAACGACACCAACAACGACCACAACGACACCAACAACGACTACAACTACACCAACAACAACCACAACGACACCAACAACAACCACAACTACACCAACGACAACTACAACTACACTAACAACGACTACAACGACACCAACGACAACTACATCTACACCGACGACAACTACAACTACACCAACAACAACCACATCTACACCAACAACAACCACATCTACACCAACAACAACCACAACTACACCAACAACGACTACAACTACACCAACAACGACTACAACTACACTAACAACGACTACAACGACACCAACGACAACTACATCTACACCGACGACAACTACAACTACACCAACAACAACCACATCTACACCAACAACAACCACAACTACACCAACAACAACTACAACTACACCAACAACGACTACAACTACACTAACAACGACTACAACGACACCAACGACAACTACATCTACACCGACGACAACTACAACTACACCAACAACAACCACATCTACACCAACAACAACCACAACGACACCAACAACAACCACATCTACACCAACAACAACCACATCTACACCAACAACGACCACAACGACACCAACAACCACCACAACGACACCAACAACAACAACGACACAAACAACGACTACAACGACACCAACGACAACTACATCTACACCGACGACAACTACAACTACACCAACAACAACTACAACGACACCGACGACAACAACAAACCCGTCGGATCCGTGTGAAGGAGTGACGTGTCAGAATGGCGGCACGGCGTACGTGGAACAAGGCGAATGCAAGTGTCGGTGCACAGCGGACTGGCAAGGAACTCGTTGTGAAGGTTAGTTGTCAATCTCTTCCTATGGAGATGACTTTCTCATAACGATGTCTAGACGATATTTTTTTTAAATACATTTGCCAACAGTTGAACAGTGATACTTATTTATTTATTTATTATTTTATCAATAATAATAGTATTTTAACTACCGGATTG
>JAODUO010000518.1:250000-265000 GCA_025642075.2 Ridgeia piscesae
GTTTATTGGGAAAATACAGTTCACTGTTTTAATGGAAAATGTTAGTTAGTATTGGTTTAATGTGAGCAGGTCGTTTCAGGTTTATGTCAGGTACATTTATTATGTCAAGGTAAATATATATTATATATATATATATATATATATATATATATATATATATATATATATATATATATATATATATATATATCGCACTATATTTGTGAATGGTCACGCTTTGTTCACTCACATGCTATATAATTTGCTATACATGCTAAATGTAATAATCAATAATTATACATTATTTCAAATACATATACGTTTATTGGATGTTCAAAAGAAAAAGGTGAGACTACGCTAAACCACTTTCTTACTGCATTGTTATGTATTGTTCATAATTATTGCTGTTTAAGGCAATGCGTATTGCCGACGTAATTAATTGTGCGAAAACAGTCACTACGTACAATGTAAATTGTACACAATAATATTCAATCCCTAGGTCGGGTGAAATTTGCAGAAAATACATTTTTAGTTAATGCACTTCAGTTAAGCTTCTGTGCTAGCTTTGTAAAATGGGTGACTATTATAATAATTTAGTTTAGTAGAAACTAAGGATGGCCTATACATGACTTTTAACAAACCTGCACCCCGTTTTTAATAAAATTTATATGTCCTAATTATGTTTGTTCTTAAATTGTTTGACTTTATAAATAATGTTTGACATTTTTTGATTAACTTTATAAAATAATTTTTTGTTGTTGTTGCTATTCTGACAATAACGATTCATATTAAATCAGCGTGCGTGCCTGCGTGCTGCGTGCGTGCATGCCTGCAGTTATCCCTTCGTGCCTGCCTGTCTGTCTACAAAGCTTTTGGGGTACTTTAAAGATTAGCCGCGCACCTCGAAAAACCTGAAAACAGCGACTTACACTCATCAAATTTCACATCATGAATCTACTACGCCTATGCTACTATTGTACATATGTTAATTGGTTAAAAAAAGTAGATTCCTTTATCTAATTCAGTCGTTTTGTGCGAGTAAACATTACTTTCATAGTACACTCGGGTAGGAGGGGCTACAGTCCGTTGGAGGTGGTTATTCTGACGTGGAAGAACGTTTATGGTTAGGTTTGAGGGTTAGGATTCAGCTTAGGGTTAATTTGACGGTACTTCTGACAACATTTATATCAGATTTGTACGCGCATTTGTAATCTACGAGGACCGTGCATCAAAAATAAGACCTTAAGGTGGCGCCACTTATCGGAGCGTCTTGTGATGAAAATAATGTATACGCCCAAAAACGAGTGCATTTCATGTACTTGTTGTACATAATGGTGTTATCATCACAAGAGTATAGGTGTAGTAAAGGTAAAGTAAACGTGTTATGTGAAATTTGGTTACTGTAAGTGGCTGTTTTCGTGGGGGTTTTCGAGGTGTTGGTCTAAAATGCAAAAGTACCGCTTTCACTACCTCCAATATCCAAAATGGGGTTTGGCGTATTATAGGAAATAACGAAAACGGAGCAGGGAAGATCAGGTAGCAAATATATAAATGGATTATGATGCCGCATGCTTGATAATTGTGAACACCCATACATTACATTTATTTAAGTAAGTAAATAAGTATGTTAGGGGCGACCCCACAGTCTTTTAAAACATTCCCTGTCCAATCGGACTTTTAGAGCATGTTTTGACTTTCAATTCATCGGCGAATATACAGATCGCAACGCCAACACGCTATGCACGAGGAACGGAAATAACAATGCTTACATTTAATCGTCATTCTCTCATGACCCTTTTGGTTACAATCTGAGCCCGCACGATACGGTACACGATACACAATATCCTTAATGCGATGAGCTGTGATACATGATAGCGGTTGCCAAAACAATATTCGCAGCATCTTTCTGAAGCAGTAAACGTCCAGCGCTAACCGCAGCCTCGACCAACCAGACTCCGTGAGGTGGCAGCACTTTTTAGCCCCTCAACTCCGCCATTTTTTAATGAGCTGCCGATGTATCCGACAGGACGGCGTTACCCCCAGATTATAGTCGAGACGCTGATTGGTTCTCAGGCCGAATTTGAAATAACAAATTAAGTAAGGATACCTTTTTATCAGATAATACTGTATTATAAACACTATTAAAAATAAAACTTATATTAACACAAAAATAAATAGAAATACAAATTTGCAGTCGTTTATAAAATAGTAATTCAACAGGATTAACCAGTATCCGTGAGGTGGCAGCATTATTTCGCCCATAAGGATAACAGTCAAACGCCCATAAAGTCACCAGCCGCGCGACGGTCCGAGACCACGCAAACCACAGCTCGTTAGCATATCGTGTTATAACAAACAGTACGTGTATTATAAAACTATAATCTATGTAAAGTCTACACACGATTCTGTTTTCAATGCACGCAAGTTGTCCGAGTGGATACTGCCATAGAGTCCAGAGTACAGCAGAGTCCCGAGGCTACTGCCAGGGAATCAGTCGAGATATACACTCCTTGTTTAGAATTGGACTAAAAGCTGCTGTGTAGCATAGATCTAGCGGTGCAGGCGTGATCTCATCCGTTCACCTTTCCATGTTGACTGCCTTCTGTTGTGGTCTGAACACAATTAGTTGGGCATTGATATTTTATTTCATCATCATTTATCGATAAATCGTTAGCGTTAACCATAAACAAATGTTAAATGCAATAAGACAAACACATACATTACCACAGACGTAGTACATAGATTTATCATTATAATATTATATTTTATCAGATTTTGTTTTATGATCGTTACCGTGCATATGATAAGCATAATGTAATCTTGAGATAATCATTTAGTCACATGCAGCCTATCGCTAATGCAATGGCGGCGAATATAATCAGATTGCAACGCCGACACGAGCAGCAGCAGGGACTGCACACCGTGCAAAAGGAGTAGTGGCGTCATCTGTCGGCTTAAGGGGCGACGACTGCAGCGCTGACGGCGGCGAGTGTGGCGTTACAGCAGTCTCGCATCTATTCCGCCAAGTTGCCTTTCACGCTATTGACGGCGCCGAGGAGAACGTCTTGCGGCAGGCTCGGTCCTGGTGTGAGAGAACGCGGCAGGTGTCAATATTGTGGGACGGATGATGAATCGGTTGAATGACTATCCGGACGTACATATTGACATTCTCTCCCGAACTCAATCAAGCCACCCTTGTCGAGTTGTTTCTGCCCGCCCCATCAACGCTATTGCGGTACATACATTCGTATATTATGACACGTCAGCTCCCCAAACGTTGACGTGTCACTTACCTGTGCCACTGACATGTCGTCTCCGCCCAAACATTGTCGTGTCACTTACTTGAGCCAATGACACGTCGTCTCCGCCCAAGCGTTGTCGTGTCACTTACCTGTGCCAATGACACGTCGTCTCCACCCAAACGTTGTCGTGTCACTTACCTGTGCCAATGACACGTCGTCTCCACCCAAACGTTGTCGTGTCACTTACCTGTGCCAATGACATGTCGTCTCCGCCCAAGCGTTGTCGTGTCACTTACCTGTGCCAATGACACGTCGTCTCCACCCAAACGTTGTCGTGTCACTTACCTGTGCCAGTGACTCGTCGTTTCCGCCCAAACGTTGTCGTGTCACTTACCTGTGCCAATGACACGTCGTCTCCACCCAAACGTTGTCGTGTCACTTACCTGTGCCAGTGACTCGTCGTTTCCGCCCAAACATTGTCGTGTCACTTACTTGTGCCAATGACACGTCGTCTCCACCCAAACGTTGTCGTGTCACTTACCTATGCCAGTGACTCGTCGTCTACACCCAAACGTTGTCGTGCCACTTACGTGTGCCAAAAAACACATCGTCTTCATCCAAATGTTGTCGGTCTTGTCACATACCCGTGTCAGTATCACCACACAAACGTTGTTATGCTACCCGTACCAACAACATGTCGTCTCCACCCAAACGTTGTCGTACCACTTACCCGTGCCAATAACACGCCGTCTTCACCCAAACGTTGTCGTACCACTTACCCGTGCCACTAACACGCTGTCTTCACCCAAACGTTGTCGTACCACTTACCCGTGCCAATAACACGCTGTCTTCACCCAAACGTTGTCGTACCACTTACCCGTGCCACTAACACGCTGTCTTCACCCAAACGTTGTCGTACCACTTACCCGTGCCAATAACACGCCGTCTTCACCCAAACGTTGTCGTGCCACTAACACGCTGTCTTCACCCAAACGTTGTCATGCCACTTACCCGTGCCAATAACACGCTGTCTTCACCCAAACGTTGTCGTACCACTTACCCGTGCCACTAACACGCTGTCTTCACCCAAACGTTGTCATACCACTTACCCGTGCCAATAACACGCTGTCTTCACCCAAACGTTGTCGTACCACTTACCCGTGCCAATAACACGCTGTCTTCACCCAAACGTTGTCGTACCACTTACCCGTGCCACTAACACGCTGTCTTCACCCAAACGTTGTCGTACCACTTACCCGTGCCACTAACACGCTGTCTTCACCCAAACGTTGTCATGCCACTTACCCGTGCCAATAACACGCTGTCTTCACCCAAACGTTGTCGTACCACTTACCCGTGCCAATAACACGCTGTCTTCACCCAAACGTTGTCATACCACTTACCCGTGCCACTAACACGCTGTCTTCACCCAAACGTTACCGTACCATTTACCCGTGCCAACATAACGTTGTCTCCACCCAAACGTTGTCGTACCTCTTACCCGTGCGAATATCACATTGTCTCAAACCCAAACGTTGACATGCCACTTACCCTTGTCAATGGCCGACGTTTGCGGCCGCCCACACACAGCGTGTTGTTGGTGGTTGGGCCGGCATAGATGAGAGCGAGCGTGTAGGGGGAGCCCCCGGACACCGAGGACTGCGGGTAGCTGGCACCGACCTGCAGCTGCGCCGCCATCAGATACTCGCCACAAATGCAAATGTCAAGGTGTTGACGGTAACGATTTCAGGGGTTGATGCAAATGTAAGTAGACGTCACTACAAAAGATACACGCTTAGCTAGTGCTCCGGTAGCTGGCTTCGTCGTTTCAGCTCAACTCAAGGAATGTAAAGAATATGGTCGCCAGTTTTGCTAACCATAACCTGTAGGAACATGCAACCCTAAATATAAACAAATGCTCAAACCATTAAGCAATCATCGTTCGGTTGAAGTTGAATTTGGCCACCGTGCGGTCTTTACAAATATGGGTTGGGGTGAAGATGTATTATTGGCACGGGTAACTGGCTCGACAACGTTTCGGTGGAGACGACGCGATATTAGCACGGGTAAGTGGTACAACAACGTTTTGGTGGAGACAGTGTAATATTGGCATGGGTAAGTGACACGACAACGTTTGTATGGAAAAGACGTGTTATTGGCACGGTTAAGTGGCATGGCAACTTTTGAGTGGAGACGCCGTGTTATTGACACCTGTAACTAGTACGGCAGCGTGGGAATGTAAAATTATATGTATATGCAACACTTTTATAATGGTGTGCTGCAACATTTTGGTGGAATAGTAATGAAAAAAGAGACTCCTCAATATGCAATATGTATTTATATTTCCCTCGACGTCTTCACAGTATACAGTTGGTCTTGCGATGGAATCCTCTCCCTTTTCACGGTTGTGTACCGCTATTCACGATGCAAAATTACTAGTAGCGGAGTTGCACTTGACACGCTGTATTGAACCAGGGGCGGGAGGATTATCTGAGATCACTGACTTGTTACCTTTTCACCGTCCAAGTTGCATATGTTTAGCTGATCCTGGATGCAAAACAACTACAAGTTTGAGTTAACAATCCTTACACGCATCTGTGCATGGTAGTAGGTAGGAGTTGGTTCTCGTCTTGTCGAACTTGAGCCGTTTGAAAGAATGCCAACTCAAATCTTGTGGTTGTATGATTTTTGAGTGTCTATGAGCTGAATTCTGTGCAAAGGGATTCGTAACATACACTTCCGTGGATGGTTCTTATTTGCAGATGCAACACTCGTTATCTGGATTTAACCGATGATATATTAAAGTCAAGTATTCTAAAGCAACTGCGTAAAACACAAAATATGTTTTATCAAACAAATGTGCTTACGTCAAGTCAACGTAGTCGTTAACTAAATGTATTGTCCGTCTAATGTAATATCAGGCGTAATCCAATATGTCTGGTTGATCTGAATGGTGATCGCCCATATTTTGCAGGATTTATATCGAGTATATATTGGAACTAATTCAAATAAGAATAAGAATTTACATTTAGGTAACGTCGAGGTACCAGAGACCAAACAAGGGATTATTTTTCGGCCTTCGACAACTTGACACCTCTACGACTGCGGTGATATGGCGACATCTCCCTCAACTCTTCCAGCGTCGTCATCTGGTTCGACTTGACGAAGTCTGGCGCCTTCAGCCCAGCGAGTGCCCTTGGATTACGGCGGCGACGACGACGGCCAACAGACAACACCGAGACACCTCCTCTGACTCCCTCAAGTAACCGTCAAGTCTTCAACACCTCCGTCGAAGAAGTTCTTCTTATGTGACCAATATAGGTTTGCTGAACAGATGTTCAAACGTAGACGTTCGTCTTATATATATGCGCTCGCGTGTGGCATATTACCAAACCCTGAAAGCATGTCACGGTTGCACCTAGGTTAAGCCGTCAATTTCATATGAAGGTAATCTGGCCGAGTAAATGACGGCGTGTCGTATTTTCGACTGGTCACGTGGTTTATTGTTGAGAACATGGAGCTCGAGGGACTAAGGGCAGATCGTTCATGTACCTACGTGACCAGTACGTCACGACTTATTACTTTTGTTAACAATCGATCTTATCAGATGAGTGCATTTCACCCAGTTTATCAGATGATTGCATTTCATCCAGTTTATCAGATGAGTGCATTTCACCCAGTTAACGTGGAACGTTGCCCTACTTTATTGGATGTTAACACGCGAAAACGAGGTCCCATTGTTTTCACGCGTTTGCAAGTCGCTGAACGACAACACGCAAGTCAGGTTTGGGAAAACTCGACCGGGTGTGAGATACAGTATTAAATGCATCAGATTCTCATGCGGATAACTAGGAATTGGTTATGATGTAGTTTTGTGCCTTACTGAGCACTGTATAACAATTGGACCATGTAAGGAGAACACATGTCAATTAATGACGTATTTAGATATTGCAAGCATAGGTATTTTGCATAATATTGACAAATCGTATATAAAATTGAACGTAATATTAATTGAGTTTGGACGTTTGCAACATGGCATGAAACCTCTACAGTATGACTCAGAACTTGACGTCTTGCTAAATCCAATTCAATTCACTTTAATGTTCTATATGAAAAAGGATATTCATCATAGGCCTACAATTCATGATCGTAACTAAAATGTGTAAAAGATTATCAAAGAACAGAAATTAAATGCAAAATGTAACAACACAAGTGAACCAGTAGACATCAGTATCACTTATTTAACATTATAATTGCCGCAGGAACAGAACTCCTGCGGTAACGAGCCATTTAGTAACAAATACTGCAATAAGTTACGAGAGGCTCAATTACGCTACGGTAGAGACGTAGAAAAAGTTGTGTGTCAATATCGAAAGCTCGCAACTTTCAAAGAACATACAGTCGCTGTCGAGACTTCTTTTGCATGGCTGTAAAATGCTCTGTAAAGGACAATTTTGTATCCAACTTAAAAACAAGGTACTTGAATTAATCGACCTGTTCCGCAGGTTCACCATTGATGCCAACAGGACCAATGACAGTTCTGTTACAACGGAACGGAAGTCAATACACATTGTGACTTGAGACTTGTATCGGGCAAGCTCCAGCAAATCTGTTTACAAGGAGCGCTATTATAATGACTCGTTGTGATAACCTGGGACAAAATAACCCGGAAGGTCGCTGACCATTCATACCAAAATGTTAGTGCATGACACGTTGCATCTCGCACATAGCAATGTATGATAGCAAAACTGCTGGTACAGAGCTGGGGCACTCGGGGTTCAGCATGGACGAACCATATTGCGTACTGATGATCAGCGGCATCACACGGATGGAACCTGCAACGTCTATTTGGTCATTTGAGCGCCATTTCTTTACGGGATAAACAATCATAATAATCTTACAACATAAAATTTGTTAGCGCTGATATGTAATTTAATTGTGAGTATGCAGTCATTGTATATGCGTACTTTTAACGATCCACCACGACAGAACAGGGATTCTTCCATCATTGACCCACGCATAGTTAATACCATCTAACATTATACGTATAAGATTGTCCGTTGCAGAATTGCTACCTATTCACAAACTAATTGTACCCAGGGTGTATAAATCATCGAAAGTGGTCTGTACCTAAATCAGTTATACCAATCATCGTAATTAATAATAAGTAAAACAATATTTGATAGGTTCCAACCTGAAATGGGCGTTCACCGTCGATTTCAAAAATGGCGTGTAGACGAGTAACGTGACTTCTTCATTTAAGAAGATCAGGCGATAGGTGGCCGTAGTATCGGAAATTACGTCACTGTCGCCATGCGCCATTTTCACTCACGTTTTCGGCGCACAATTACCTGATAACAGGACTTCGTTTTGGATTAACCCGGACAACATTTAGAGAAGTTGGAACGAAATGCATATCTACCGACGTGGTAGGTTGACACCTGACTTATGTACTACTTAACTTTTATCGACGGGGGTTCTTCATGGGTTGTGCCTGTAGCCGTTGGATGGAAAGCGTCACTGCACTTCTTGTTGGTTACATTTTTCATGTGTTTGATGTCGCCCGTCGTCTTGGCGACCACAGACGGGTGTGAAGAGCTGTGTACAAAAAGTTCGTTGTTGCTTTGTATTAACAGTGCCATTTCTCGATATCAGTGGATGTTCTTTCAGCTCCTTGTCGAGTTCGACCGCTTTGTCAGACACATCATCGCCTCGCTGCTTCTCGTCGACTCGGCTAGTATTCTCTGGCTACGGTTTTTCTCAGGGTGTTGATGTAAGACCACAATAAGGTGCTCATCCGCCATTCCCCGACCAAAGATTACCCTTTAAAAGCAGCATTATGCAGGTTGCTGAATTTCTGTGAGCACACTGTAGTGTGGAGTGATTAGAAATGGTGTTTTCGTGCAGCGTGGCATCAGAGCTGTCAAATTACGACAGCTGTCAGTCGGTGCATTTCTGCGTATTAACACACTTGTCATTTTGCTTGGTGGTGTAATCAGGGGCAATCCGTGTGTGGTTCAAGCAGAAATGGAGGGGTGTAAGGTTTGAAGGAAGTTTGTGGGAGCCTGAGGGATTAAAAGTTCACGAAATTTTCACAGAACTTCTGTCTATGGAGGGTAAAGATTAGTAGGATATGAAGGAAACGTTATAATGGTCGCCTATGGAAAAATGCAAATGTGGTCTGACTCCTGTTGTAGTCCGAACTCTGACTCAGTTTCTCGTCACAACTCTCCATCACTTCGTGTCTTTCCCGGGGAAGTTGACGTGGACGTCATCGCACTCACTGCCCTTGCCGCCCCCTTTCGTAAATGTTTATGACAGGTTACTTACTTTTCGATAATTATTCTAGTGTGTATGGTGGTAGAAACGACTATGATCTAACAGGTTAGGCACGAAGATATTCGATAGGGATATGTATATGCAGGGTAAATGTAAACATCTTCTGACATCGTTATTTCTGGGAGAGATCCGAATGAAAAAATGTAAGCCGAACAAAAGGAATGGGATTGAGGTACGTAACATAATTGTGGACAGTTAGATTTATATTTAGCTAACGGTTAGGGTGACACGCCGGTTGGACATTTCTATCCAAAGACAGTAACATCAGTACTATAATAATAATAATAACAACACCAATAATAATAACAACAACAATAATAATAATAATAATAATAATAATAATAATAATAATAATAATAATAATAATAATAATAATAATAATAATAATAATAAAGCATTTAGACAGCGCCATAAATTTAGGTTACCCTGTTCGAAGGCGTTGTTACAAAACAAAAAAATAGCAGTAAATAAAGTTATATTAAAATAATCTTTTAAAAGAAGTATAAATTTAAGATAATCAAAACGGCGCAGGAATAAAAAGTAAATAATAAGTAAATAAATAGCAAAAACAAAAAAGTCAAATCGAGCAACAACATTAAATGAAAGTCAATGTTCATGAATAAAAGGCTCGTTTGAATAAATGTGTCTTCAGAAGTATTGTCGATAAGTGCTGTCGATAAGTACTGTCGATAAGTCCTGTCGATCTTCGACTCCTGTCATCTGAAGTGGTAGCCTTAAAGGCCGTGCGGTAAACTGTTATCTTTGAGACGTTCTGACTTGGGTACTGGCTGTAGACATCTGATGGTCTGGCATTTCTTTTACATGTAATTTCACATTCGACATTGTTATCCGAATAACATTTATTGTATTACTTTCCATATGCCAAACAATGAAACAAATAAGAACTCGAAATAATACGCGGTATTCATGTTCACAAATTAAATGTGTTATCGCAACGTTCAGACTTCCATTACTTTCGCATCCATCTGGCAGGCAATTCGCTGTTTCGCTGAGGTCCTGAAATAAAACAAAACAAATACTCGCCAGGGTAAAAGCTACACGGACACAAGACTATTGGCAACCGGCTGTGGTGGAGACTTCGGCTGAGCGGCGACCTACGAGACAGCAGTGCCGCCGAATATGTCGCACAGGATGCAGCAGCGCTGGGCGTCGGGACCGTAAGTGTAGACGCAACACCGACATACGTCGTTGGCGAGGACGGCCAGTTGCTGCCGTCTCTCGGCCGCCTTGCACCGGTTGCAGCAGTACGTGACAGCCATCTGCTGACAGCAGCTGCACCAGTCGACGTTCGACCTGTCCGAGCTACGCAGCGAGTCGTCCAGGCCCGTGCGCGCGAACTGCGCGTGGACGGCCGGCAACACCGCCAGAACACCTGCAACGACAGGGAAGACGTGCTGTAGCAACTGTCACCTCTATGGCTGTTGCATCGATCGGAAATCGACTCCGGGTACTTAGCTTACCATGGCATGGCATGGCATGGCATGGCATGGCATGGCATGGCATGGCATGGCATGGCATGGCATGGCATGGCATGGCATGGCATGGCATGGCATGGCATGGCATGGCATGGCATGGCATGGCATGGCATGGCATAGCATTAGCATTAGCATTAGCATTAGCATTAGCATTAGCATTAGCATTAGCATTAGCATTAGCACTAGCATGTAAGTATTGTGTATATAGCAATTAGTACAGTTAGTATTATAGTATATGTTAGTATTGTTATGTATATGTTAGTATAGTATATGTATATGTGTAGTATAAGTATAGTATATATATAGTATAGTATAGTATAGTACAATATAGTACAGTACATGTTATATGTATATGTATATGTATATGTATATGATATGTATATATATATATATATATATATATGTATATATATATGTATATGTATATGTATATGCAATATATATATATATATATATGATATATATATATATATATATATATATAATGTATATTACATAAGGAGTATATATATTATGATATTATATATAGTTGTATATTATATGTAAGTAATGTATATATAGTATATATATATATATATATATATATATATATGTATATATATATATATAATATATACTATATATATATATATAATATATAATATATATATATAATATACATCAACGCATAGCATATATACATCATATCTAATCGACAAACACTCCTACGAATAGCATAGCATATCGTTATATATATATACATAATTATAATAATATATATATATATATTATATTAACGACAGTTCTTATGATTATAATATATATATATATATATATAATATATATATATATATATATATATATATATTATAACTAAGTTCTCGTTAATATGCACGAATCTCTTGGCTGAAAGCGAATGTATTGTGAAGATAATTATGAAGATAATTGATATAAAATGCAGCAATTTAAGTCTTTCGTCGATGTGCATATGATGTTGTGCATATACAACAGTATCAAAACCAGCACTGCCTCTATTACCCCCTCCCCACCCCTTATTATGTTATATGCCCGCATCCTATTTAGTTTCCCTGGTTTATCCAGGATTCCGATGCGAACACACTGTAACCAGCAATTATCTTCAAAATGTTGAAACCGGTTGGTAATCTGTTTGAAGGTTCCTACATATGCTAGTGGTCTGCTTTTGAACCCTTGTTATGTATCAGTTGATTTACACGGAAACGTCAACACTTGTAACATTCCCATGATGTTATTGTCATACTCCGATAGAATATCATATCTGTGCCAACGCATTGGACCGTGTCCAAATGTCAGAGCAGTCGTTTCGTGCGTTCTGGGGTCAAGGTGGTGATTTTGTGTAAATATCTATTCAACAGTTGTTGTTACAGGGACGTATACTCTGTTGTTGTTGTTTGGAGATAGCTATTCGGGCCTACATAATTACATTGCACGAAGATGGCCAAGATACCGATGTTTTACATTAGTCGAATTATTAATATATACACAAATTATAATATATATATATATATATATATTGGATCCCAACTACCGCGTTATAGAGGCGCGACTGTATATATATATATATATATATATATATATATATATATATATATATATATATATATATATATATATATATATCATGATATATATATATATATATATATATATATATATATATATATATATATATATATATATATATATATATATAAGTGATATATATATATATATATATATATATTATAATAAGTATGTTTAATATGCACGAATCTCTTGGCTGAAAGCGAATGTATTGTGAAGATAATTATGAAGGTAGTTGATATAAAATGCATCAGTTGAAGTCTTTCGTCGATGTGCATATTGTCTTGTGCATATACAACATTATCCCCTTCCCCTCACCGACTGCGAACCAACTCAAACACTCCACCCTTCGACCACGACAAATCTCCACCATATTCTCCTCGATAGTCCACGAACCAAGCCAGTAAAACCTGATTCTGAGCTGTTTTGACTGTGAGCTGTTTTGACAGGGCCATATTGTTGAGAATCAACGTGGCACCTCGCTACTCCAGTCACACATGCATAGAGGGGTCCAGCAAGCACTCTGCTGAGACGAGGGGTGAGCACTATTATGGGGGTCTTCACGAGTGAGGGTTGGCGGTAATTTATTGTTGACGAGCTTGCCATGACGTGGAGCCATGTACCCTAACAACACGTAAACAACTGTATTGAATATTCTCTGTCTAGAGTCGTCATTAACCCGTACCACCTGTGTTCTACACCTACAAAAGCTTGTTTGCGTGACGGGTGTGAACGTAGATTCACAACCAATATTTTATGAATGGCTGTCGGTGGAAAGGTTCACATCACACTCTTCGCCTTGCTCTCGTACCTAACGGCTTCAATAGTCGTTAGTTCACCTCGACAGGCCGAAAAGCCAACCTTGTGAAAATAACACACTGTATTGACGTAACGATAACATCATTACCATGACTTCATAAATCCATTAACAAGTTCGCGATCTCGACTTGACTGATTGAAGCGATGGTATCTTAGCTGTTGTGATCAGTGAAAACATGACCTTTTAGTGCGACTGCCTAATGTCACACTATGACTACGTGCTTCAGCATGTGGGAGGCACAATGTGGCCATATGCCGGGCTACAGTGACATTTTGTTTTGCCCATGGGGGCGTAGAAGGTCTGCCAAGAAGACACGAAATGTTGCACTACCTTTCTGAAACTATAACGTGGCGCGTGGTTACAACGAGGACGCTTTTAAGAGTGCACTAAAATCACAATATTTTTAAGTATTTTAACAGTGACAGTATATGAACTGACAATTTGTGACTGCGTCATTCTTAACGAGAACTTTAACGCATTTTACTTCTACCTTCTTAAACGACGCATTAGATTGATATATTTTAGCTTTCTATAATTTATTTGTTTATTTATTATTTTTATTAGTCTCTTTATATGACACTTAGTTAATTTTAGTCATATGTTTAAGTAACTATTTTAATGTGATATCTACTACATGTACATGCAAAGTGCCTTGTGTAGTTTTAACTAGATTTGGCGCTATATAAGTATATATAATTTTGTACGTAGCGGTTTAAAAAAAACAATTGAAAATAAATTCGGTTTCAGTTTCATTTCCTAACTTTGGTAGTTTTATAATAATAATAATATTAATATAATTAACTTCTAAAGCTACTAATTCCTTGAAACCATGCTCATAGCTGCATCGGTAGAAATGGGTTGATCAATCTCACAGAGTCTATTAATATTCCGGTTGTTCAAACATGGATTGATACGCCAAACTGAACCAATTCCTCCAAATAATTATAAGTATAATACTAATAATACGAACACGTATGGTGCCCTTAAATCCTTGGAAACAAACATAGAAGTTTATCTATCTTAGAGTCAGTAAACATCCCAGTTGTGAACAGGTGGATTGATACGCCAAGCCAAGCAAGGTTAAAAAGATACGTTTTAAAATGAAGACGGATTTTAGCAATATTTTCAACTGATCTTACACTGGGAAAGGAAACACACTCCAAAGGGCTAGTTCGGTTGCAGAAAAAGCTTTATTGTAAGTATTTACTCTAGGGACATCAGAACTAGATGATCGAAACTGCATATTTTGTCTTACAACACGATGGTTGTTTACACGAAAGTGCCTGGTAACTAGCAGAACAGATCTTACAGATGATACGTTATCGGACAGGAAGCCAGTGCAGCGACAATTGAAGTGGTAAAGAACAACTAAAACGTGGAGACCTAGTCAGATGTCACGTTGCCTTAGTTTGTTCATATATAGAAGCCTACCTGGCTGTAGACTGTGGTTGGTATATTTTATTAATATGTAGTCTGCACGCTCTAATTGCAACGTAGCTGAATTATCCCTAGATATTGTAAATGAATATATACCTTTTGAGCA
>JAODUO010000518.1:277500-300044 GCA_025642075.2 Ridgeia piscesae
GGGAGAAACAGCAGTGTTGGCGTCTGTGGGAGAGGGGATGGGATGGGAGGGGATGGGCGTGTGTGTGTGTGTGTGTGTGTGTGTGTGTGTGTGTGTGTGGTGTGTGTGTGTGTGTGTGTGTGTGTGTGCGTGCGTGCGTGCGTGCGTGCGTGTGTGTGTGTGTGTGTGCGTGGGTGGTGGGTGGATGTGTGTGCGTGCGTGCGTGCGTGCGTGCGTGCGTGTGTGTGCGTGCGTGCGTGTGTGCGTGCGTGCGTGCGTGCGTGCGTGCGTATCTTCGCAACATTCGTATATTTTTATGGTTTAATACTACTTGCTTGCAAAATGTAATATGAAGGTCGGGGTAGACCGTTGTATATTACATCAACACAGTTCAACTAAATTAGAAAAAATCCCTTTCAAAACTACCTACGTGTTATAACATGTAGGTAGTTTTTTAAAGGGATTTTTATTGTCTTTCCTATCATATATATATAATAAATGTATTTACGATGTAGTGACATCATTGTAACACCATACTTTAATGATGCCAAATAAAAAGATACGTTTTTATATAGCACAGTATCCAATCCTCAGGTTTGCCAAACGGCCTTTACAATTCACTTTCTGGCAGACCTGTTCAGTGGAACACCACCTCCATTTCTGTGGGAAGCTTTATGTCATGGTCGTCTAATATGTCAGTCTCGCGATATCCTCTTACAGGTCACAATTGTTTCTAAGAGCCTGCAGCATTCGAATGTGAAATTCTGTTGCCTACACCTGGTAGTGGCACCTTTCCCCGTGTCCATATCTCACTGTCTGTCTCTCTGTCTGTTTCCTCCTTTCTTATCTGCTCGACTATGTTCTCCTCCCTCTCCCCCTCTCTCCCTCTCTCTCTCTCCTTCCTCCCTCTCTCCCTCCTTCCTTCTCTCCCTCTATCCCGCCACCCTTTCTCTATCTATCTATCTCTCTCTCCCCCTCTATCTCTCCACTCTGCCTGTAGAATTTGTCTTTTGAATAATTATGGTTTTGAGGCTCCTTTTTACACGACAATAGTAATTATGGTTGTGTTGAGATTTGCTTATTTTCTGGCATAACATCAGCAGAGTCGATTCCATTTTTCTTTTCTTTTTCTTTGGTTGAAATCTCCTTTTGAATAGTGCTGTATTACTACTGTAAACGTGACATCCGATGTGCTCCCATTCTGAATCATGAACCATTCCGGATAACTGACTCTAGCAAACATGTCGTATCCATCTCACCATGGCGCTTTAGTAAAACACATTCACTTAAGCAAATTGCATTACGAGGAGTCTACATTCAGAAAGTAGACAGGCTGCACTCTGCTAACCTACGTTAGCTTTTAAAACAGTCAGTCGGCGCTATTATTGACCGTAATTCAGTAATTCAAGCGGATTTCCTGCACGCGTCTGATTCATTCTTGCGTGTAGACGCAGTCTGTATTGGCCACACAACCTGCACGAAATACGACAAAAAAGAACCGTCGTTAATTTGGATGCAGTTGGCAAGCTTGGATTTTACTTCCTGCTCTGAAAATATCTGTAATCCACCGCACCAATCGTAACATAATTATAGTAATTATAAAATAAATAATCATTATTTAAGGGGGTCTGCATTGGGCCGATCTACCCAATAATAAGGCAATGTTTATGCTATTGTTAGGGTATAGTTTGTACGTACATTTAACAAAGAGTGATATTGTTAACAAGATCGACTCATTTGTAATAGTTAATGAGTATTTCTATAAATGCCACGCGTTCTTAATTTAGCCAATTACAGCATTGTGCAGCAGGAAGAAATGACAATGTAGAATGACTGACAACTTAACTTGTCCACATGATACCAGTAAATCACTCGACACATAACCATTGTTTTTTCAAATACATCGTCACCCGCAGAGTTTCCACGTTTTCCAATTTGGCGAGATATTTCCCGAATGTAGACAGAATCTGGAAAATCTCCCGATATCCCGAATTAGAATGCATATCTCCTGATTTAATTCGGAAATTCAGGAGGAAAGGGAGTTCAGCGTGATACGGATGATCGACAGCAAGTTTCGGCCATCGCTAGGGCACGAGCCAACGAATGTCTTGCAGGCAGCAGAACCAATATTTCCTTTGCAGGCCACCAGTTGCAGATGTCGCCAGCTTTGTCACAGTCGTTTGGTTATGCGACCTAACTTTGCAACACCATGTTGCAGAAACAATAAAGTGACGATAGCATTGCGATGTTTTGGTCTGTCTCATTCCTCATGGTTTGTTCTATACTTCCACATTTGTCTGTTGAAAGTGTTGCTGGTATAAGTATGTGTGTTTCAGTTTAGATTAGGTAGTTTTAGATAAGCGTAAATTGTGTTTTGATAATACAAAGAGATCTACCTCCCTATTTTTTATTCTTTCATCTTGGAAGCTCCGGTGTTGGCAGATCAGAGAACAGTTTTCGGCATCAAAAGGCAAATGAACAGCTGTGTTCGAGTGAACATCGGCGACTCGGAGGATTACACATGATGATGATGATGATGGTGATTGTGGTGGTGATGATGACGATGACGATGACGATGATGACGAAGTGTGTGTGTGTGTGTGTGTGTGTGTGTGTGTGTGTGTGTGTGTGTTGTGTGTGTGTGTGTGTGTGTGTGTGTGTGTGTGTGTGTGTGTGTGTGTGTGTGTGTGTGTGTGTGTGTGTGTGTGTGTGTGTGTGTGTGTGTGTGTGTGTGTGTGTGTGTGTGTGTGTGGGTGGGTGGGTGCGGTGCGTGTAATATATATATATATATATATATATATATATATATATATATATAATTTTATATATATAACAGTATATGTTGTTACCAACCATTACAAACTTAATCAACTTGTCCATGTCAACAGGATGTGTGGCGACAAAAATGAAAGTTGCTCTCGTAACGCCCTTGCTGAAGGAGCCTTCCTTTGACTAGGATACCATGAACAACTCTCGCCCTATCTTTAATCTGTCCTTTAGCTCAAAGTTGACAAAGAGAATTTTACTGAACAGGCTTACTGACTATGTCTCTTGCAGCAATCTGCACGAAACATTCCAGTCAACCGACAAGCCGAAGCACAGCACACAAATTGCACGGTCGCGAATCCAGGATAATGTGCTGATGACAACATTGTTGTGTTGTGTTGATCCTTCTGGATCTACCAGCAACCCCTTTGGCAACGTAGACCATACGCTGCTGTCGGCTAGCATGAAGAGCGCAACTGTTTCGGTGTCGCGCATCAGTGGTTTGAATCATTCTTGTCGGCTAGATCGAACTCAGACTCTGTTAACAAGTTCGAAGGTGGCGCGCACTGTCGGGAACGTCACAAACGAACACTGGTACCGCCATCTACCGGTTTGTTCCAACTATACTACACCACTTTGCTCTCCAACAAATCAGAGTTTGCTATCATCCAGGTTGGATGATAGCAAACTCTGATATGTTAATCTAGTTTTTCTTGTCAGTTTGACTTATAAAAGTATTATTAATCATAACTGAAAAGTACATTTGATGATGTAAAAGCTTTGTTTTATAGAAATTAACAAGAATGATACTAATTTTGATTTATCAAAATTGGTGGGCCTCTTTTCTTACCTGTCGTTCGCTGTCTCTGTCACTTTTATTTCCCACAATCACCATTGGCACAACAAGTTTACTAGGCAGAAGGCCACGCGACGTCCAGTCATCGAGTTTCACCTACAAAAAACGTTCGTCTATCAAACTTACATATTTTATTTCATTTTTTACGCAAAGCCGTTTAACTGATACATTCCCTCGAGTTATTCATACGATGTGGTGTGGTCAGATGTTGAAGATTATGGAATTTATTATAAACGGCATGGTATCCAGTCCTTATGATTTATTAGCCTACTAGGCCGTATAGCCGAGTTGGCCTACGGTTGATCACCGGGCTAGTCCTTGCAACCATCTCGAATTATATTGGAAGTTTTCAACAATACTGCATAAAGTGAGAGGATATTCGGAACCATCCATTAACATATCGACGACTCTCTCAAGTCAGGTACACATTTATTGTATACAGCTCCGTGAAATGAGACGTCAATGATCAAAATGAGACGATATTCAACAACAAGATATGCATTGAGTTGCAACACTGTTAAATTAAGTGTCGTTCCCAGACCGTAAATAGAACAATGATATATCATTGGTTGAAATAATTATTTTTCGTACTTTTTTGTGCTAAAATTGTATAATTTTTGCAGCTTTGGGGATAATTTATATATATATATATATATATATATATATATATATATATATATATATATATATATATATATATATATTGTATACTGTATATTTTAAGATGTACGTGTACATCTTGGCTTATTTGCCGAGTAAAATAAACTGTATAATAAGAGGAGAGATATACATTTCTGTCATAATCATACAATTGGTGTGACACGAAATAGGCAATTATTGTTGATTCGTGTGCTGAATAAGCTTATGAAACTTAACATTCTTTTCGCTGCGATGGGTCACAAATAGCTAGTCATCGCTAAGAATTGGCTAACAAGAGCCTGCGCACGCACCTGGAGGAGTTCGTCACGGAGATGTTTTATTTCGAAAAAGCTCCGGCGACAGTCAATGCTGTAGACAAGCATGAAGAGGTCCCCTGACGACGCGCCGACCCACGGACAGAGAACGATAGCGGCATTTAGGAATCATCATAGAACTGCGACGTAAGACGCGTGACAAATGTCACGTGTGCAGATTGCAGCACCATGGAATCGCGGCGTAGTAGAACAACAATCGTTCATGGAACAACCATATATTTATGCTACTCCGCCCCCTGCGGAGAACAACTGCACGGTTACAAATGTGCCACTTCATATTACTTTCGTTCATTTGGGGATCCAGTCAAACTGACACGGGTGACTATTTTCTGCATTGCCGCAATTGGTTGTCATTTGTTAGAATGACAGACATTTAGAGTGACATACATTATGGCAGACCTAATGAGAGTGACAGACGTCTGACGGTCTACCTAGTGAGACTGACAGACATCTAATGGCCTACCTAGTGAGTGTGACATACGTCTCATGGCCTACCTAGTGAGAGTGACAGACATCTAATGGCCTACCTAGTAAGAGTGACAGACATCTAATGGCCTACCTAGTGAGAATGACCGACATCTAATGGCCTACCTAGTGAGTGTGACATACGTCTCATGGCCTACCTAGTGAGAGTGACAGACATCTAATGGCCTACCTAGTAAGAGTGACAGACATCTAATGGCCTACCTAGTGAGAGTGACCGACATCTAATGGCCTAACAAGTGAGATTGACAGACATCTAATGGCCTACTTAGTGAGTGTGACATACGTCTCATGGCCTACCTAGTGAGAGTGACAGACATATAATTGTCTACCTAGTGAGAGTGACAGACATCTAATGGCCTACCTAGTGAGAGTGACAGACATCTAATGGCCTACATAGTGAGAGTGACAAACATCTAATGGCCTACCCAGTGAGAGTGACAGACATCTAATGGCCTACCTTGTGAGAGTGACAGACATCTAATGGCCTACCTAGTGAGAGTGACATACATCTAATGGCCTACCTAGTGAGAGTGACAGACATCTAATTGTCTACCTAGTGAGAGTGACAGACATCTAATTGTCTACCTAGTGAGAGTGACAGACATCTAATGGCCTACTTAGTGAGTGTGACATACGTCTCATGGCCTACCTAGTGAGAGTGACAGACATCTAATGGCCTACCTAGTGAGAGTGACAGGCATCTAATGGCCTACCTAGTGAGAGTGACAGACATCTAATTGTCTACCTAGTGAGAGTGACAGACATCTAATGGCCTACTTAGTGAGTGTGACATACGTCTCATGGCCTACCTAGTGAGAGTGACAGACATCTAATGGCCTACCTAGTGAGAGTGACAGGCATCTAATGGCCTACCTAGTGAGAGTGACAGAGCATCTAATGGCCTACCCAGTGAGAGTGACAGACATCTAATGGCCTACCTAGTGAGAGTGACAGACATCTAATGGCCTACCTAGTTAGAGTAACAGACGACTAATGGATTATCTAGTGAGTGTGACAGACATCTAATAGCCCACCTAGTGAGAATGGCAGACGCCTCATGGCCTACCTAGTGAGAGTGACATACGTCTCATGGCCTACCTAGTGAGTGTGACATACGTCTCATGGCCTACCTAGTGAGAGTGACAGACGTCTAATGGCTTACCTAGTGAGAATGACAGACGTCTCATGACCTACCTAGTGAGTGTGACTGACATATAATGGCCTACATAATGAGAGTGATAGACATCTAATGGCCTACCTAGTGAGAGTGACATGCGTCTCATGGCCTACCTAGTAAGTGTGACAGACATATAATGGCCTACCTGCTGAGAGTGGCATACGTTTGATGGCCTACCTAGTGAGTGTGACATACGTCTCATGGCCTACCTAGTGAGAGTGACAGACATCTAATGGCCTACCTAGTGAGAGTGACAGGCATCTAATGGCCTACCTAGTGAGAGTGACAGGCATCTAATGGCCTACCCAGTGAGAGTGACAGACATCTAATGGCCTACCTAGTGAGAGTGACAGACATCTAATGGCCTACCTAGTTAGAGTAACAGACGACTAATGGATTATCTAGTGAGTGTGACAGACATCTAATAGCCCACCTAGTGAGAATGGCAGACGCCTCATGGCCTACCTAGTGAGAGTGACATACGTCTCATGGCCTACCTAGTGAGTGTGACATACGTCTCATGGCCTACCTAGTGAGAGTGACAGACGTCTAATGGCTTACCTAGTGAGAATGACAGACGTCTCATGACCTACCTAGTGAGTGTGACTGACATATAATGGCCTACATAATGAGAGTGATAGACATCTAATGGCCTACCTAGTGAGAGTGACATGCGTCTCATGGCCTACCTAGTAAGTGTGACAGACTTATAATGGCCTACCTGCTGAGAGTGGCATACGTTTGATGGCCTACCTAGTGAGAGTGACATACGTCTCATGGCCTACCTAGTGAGAGTGACAAACATATAATGGCCTACCTAGTGAGAATGACAGACGTCTCATAGTCTAGCTAGTGAGAGTGACAGACGTCTAATGACCTACACAGTGAAAGTGATAGACATATAATCGCCTACCTAGTGAGAGTGGCATACGTCTCATGGCCTACCTAGTGAGAGTGACAGACATATAATGGCCTGCATGGTGAGAGTGGCATACGTTTTATGGCCTACCTAGTGAGAGTGACAGACGTCTGATGGCCGGGAAAGGATGTAGGACGCCGGACGTGTCTACGATGTCAAGCCGGTAGACTCGGCCACCGATTCGGTATACCTGTAGACAAATGACGAAGTTATCAACAAACATTAAATATAGGGAGAAGGCTGTAAATGTAAGTTGGAAAGTAGGTCATAAAACTAGTGTGACGCTCATTTAAAATATACTCAGTATTGGGTGAAAACGGACGCGAGATGTTGTGGGTGGTTTTACACCCCCCATAATATCACATAATTAACGAAGTAGGCCTAACTACTATAACAGTTATACCTGCATGGCGTCAATCATGTTAAACATTAGCGCTCTTATAGTTCACTCTCGACTTGCGTAAACTCTATGCTTCGAAGAAAACGGCAAAATAAGCAAAGGCGTCTAACATCAAGCCCTTCCGCTATTTCCCGCGCAAAATCGACGGACTTTGTTTGAACTTCCGGCGTGTGACGTAATAAACGCTTTGCTCTGAGTCGCAGCAGTACGCGCCTGTGAACAACCGCGTTTTTCGGACACTGATCACTGTAGATATCAGTGATTTATACTGATAGGAAGGGGTACGTGCACTGGTGCGAAGATGTACAATGTAAGGTACGTGGCGTGATTTGTCAGTAGAAAATTCTTATTAACAGCGCAACAACTGGGATGAGTTTGTAAGGTGGCTACGTTTCTAGTTAACGAAGTAATAACGCGAACACTGAAATAATCGGATACGAAGAAATGTGAGGGCACAATACAAACAATAATATAAAATACATAGGGGTCTATAGGCCAGTAAGAAAAGAAATGTGGTGAAATGCTAGAAGAGCATATTTTAGGGAGTGTTGATTATTCGAATAGAAATATGTAGGTAACGCTAAAGTTAAGTGTTCCAATAGCGAAGAACATACCGACACATACGTTAGGTATTTGCGATGGAATTTTAAGTTCTTTGAGAGTTTTGAATAGGGTTTTAGCCCACCTATCATCGCCGTTCAGTGGGATTACTCTGCGTGCGCAGTGTAAATTACCATAAACCGGATACCACGTTAGGGTTACGCGAGTAACTCGAGTAGGCCAATCGAACTAGGTCTAGTATTGAACAGCTTCCTGTTACTACGGATAACAATTTCTCTAAATACAAATTGCGATCTTACTGTTGCTTATATAATGCCTATTCAAATATTGACATTTTATTCTTTGTCCATGGCAAACCGTTAAAGTGGTTCACCAGTGGTGCAATACGCTTAGGCTACCTAACATAACCGGCCATTTTACTGCGGGTTTCGACCCTGTCACACTGTCGTACCTTGCGATGAAAGTCTTCGACTGTCGGCATATACTTGTCGTTGTACGCGTGTCCGAGGAAGAGCTGGACAATGGAGGTTTTGCCGACGTTGGCGGCTCCAAGCACGAGGAGACGATGGACGTTCTCCGGTTCCACCGTCGCGTCCTCGTCGAGCAAGGAGGAGCTCCGCAACGGTCTGATGGTCGGAAGCAGCAGCTGTTCCTGCAGCAGCTGTAGCGGCTGAAGCAGCTGGAACTGCTGCTGGTACTGCTGCTGCTGCTGCTGCTGGGGAACTGCGAGTTCGCTGGATGAATCCATGCAAGCCGCGACAGCTCCCAGGACCATGTTCCCGGAAACAGGTCGGTTGGTTGTCCGACAACGGGTTATTTATTCGAAGTGGTTGCGCATCGTGTCTGTCGACATTAAACCCAGTTTATCTATTAGTTCTCCTCATTCTGCTGTAGGGCCTGCATTGTGCATTGGCAATGCTTAAGAACAACGCCCATTGTACCGTTCACCCTTCCTTCTTTGCGGTCGGTGCCATGTGCAATGTTCCAGATCGATCGCATCCGCTTGTACAATTCACGACACCATCTCCCGTGTGTATCTAAATATTTCCCTTGCATTAGTTTCATCAACGCAACAAGTATTCACCTTGCCAAAACAGGAGCCAGAATATATAGAGCGCCTTTCCCATATTCGGTGAACACTGCGACGATAGCCCAAGGATTGTGTGTTCAACACGGTCTCTCTAAGGATGGTTTTAATGCCAGTCGTTGTGCAGGCAATTATCAATGTGTATTCTCGCCAACATCTAGCGTGTACACCAAGCACTACGGAATCTACTCGCCGCATGAGCTTCCCTGAGGTTGCTAAGTTACGAATTGTCTCGTTTATTGGTTTCACTTGTGTTCGCATTCCTGCGCGTTTGCCATGCCAATATCAACGCCTTGTCGCTATTCCACGAACTACAGCGTGTTGTGTTGACAGCACTAACAGAACAGTGTTATCCACAGTGGCGTAGCCAGAGGGAGCCGAGGCGCCATGCCCCCAACCCCGGAAGAATAGAAAGGTAGGGAACTGAGTACCAATAACTGGCTCCCTAATTCATAGAGTGACAAAATACAGAGGATATAGGATCCCTCTGTAGTGCTTTCATTTCTAGGCTTACTGTTTGGCAAATTAAAGCTTTGTCAATCAAATATAGGGTTGCCACATGTCCCTTAAAATAAAGATATTATTCCGAGAAAATAGTGCGTCCTTTACATTGGGGACAGGGATCCGCCCCGTGTTTTTCATGTGAAAAGTGGCAACCCTATTCAAATAGTATTAAGTTTTCCAAACTGGAAGAATCCAAAGTGTCGTAGCTAGCAATAAGCATCCAGTTGGCCGCAGCCCAAGAGGTAACAGGGCAACGAAAATGTCAACATTCTTAATGTGCGTGACACAAGAATGCTAAATAATATATAGTTTTCAGGTCTAGACCAATGTCATATTGCACATTTTGATCCTCTCTCGTGCAATTCAGCAATCGATTTGTCCACCATATATTTAGGTGTTGTCTTTGACAGTAATTTCAGCTTTCATCAGTTCATTTCACAAGTTTGCAAATCACGTTTCTATCATATACGTGATTTCCGTCGAAATCCGGCGTCATGTATCTTTATCGTCTGCTAAAACAATATCAGTTGCTCTGATTAATAGTCGACTGGACTATTGTAACTCATTTCTAAATAACTTTGCCAAACAAAACTTATCTAAACTCCAACGTGTACAGAATTGTTTAGCACGCGTGATACGTAAGGCCTCCGTTTCTCACCATCACTACCGCTACATAAGCAATTACATTGGCCTCCAGTCGTATACCGGATTACATTTAAATTGGCTACAGTTCCACAACGTACTCTTTCTACTCAACAACCGACATACTTAGTTAATCTGCTACATTTCTCTGATATTTCTAGAACCCTAAGATCATTGGTTTCCAAACAACGTTTTGTTCCTAAAACTAAGCTGAGTATTGGCAAACGTGCTTTCTCTGTGGCTGCGCCAACACTTTGGAATCAACTCCCTATTACGATTAAATGTTTTGAAACTATAGACACCTTTCGTAAGAAACTGAAAAAGAATTTGTTTGAAATTGCTTCTCCACCATATATGTTCGGTGGTTCCGTGCTCCAATGACCTCTTTTGTCTGTCCCCGTGTATGACTAGCCAAATGATTTTGTTTGTTGCACCTCTGAGCTTAAACTTTTAAATGATATAGGCGTTATATTCGAGATTTCTATATAGTTCCTCTTCCATACCTCTCTCTTGGCCACCCACCCGATCTCTCTCTCTCTCTCTCTCTCTCTCTCTCTCTCTCTCTTTCTTTGCTTTATTTACAACTCTCCTACCTGGCTTAATTTTCTGTCCGTACAGATGTAGTATTGCCACATCCAGTTTCTCTTATTGCTTTAGCTATGTTCTCAGTCCACCATCTTTAAAGAAGTTCTATTCTTTTTTCTACCGTGCCTATAATTGGTCGTAGTTTCCTACACTCTAATGCCATTCTATTTCTATGGGTATTACCTGTGGTCCTTCACACCACACTGCACATGAAAAGCACCCGTGACGGCCAGCATTATCCCTGCATGGACACTTCAACGAACGAGCACCAACCACGAGCTGTTGCATTGCATTGAACCAAATGTCTGGCATTTTGAACGGACAAGGTCTAGTGGACGATTACATCCTGCAGTGGATGGACAAGGCCTAGTGGACGATTACATCCTGCAGTGGATGGACAAGGTCTAGTGGACGATTACATCCTGCAGTGGACGGACAAGGTCTAGTGGACGATTACATCCTGCAGTGGATGGACAAGATCTAGCGGACGATTACATCCTGCAGTGGACGGACAAGGTCTAGTGGACGATTACATCCTGCAGTGGACGGACAAGGTCTAGTGGACGATTACATCCTGCAGTGGATGGACAAGGTCTAGTGGACGATTACATCCTGCAGTGGATGGACAAGGTCTAGTGGACGATTACATCCTGCAGTGGACGGACAAGGTCTAGTGGACGATTACATCCTGCAGTGGATGGACAAGGTCTAGTGGACGATTACATCCTGCAGTGGACGGACAAGGTCTAGTGGACGATTACATCCTGCAGTGGATGGACAAGGTCTAGTGGACGATTACATCCTGCAGTGGACGGACAAGGTCTAGCGGACGATTACATCCTGCAGTGGACGGACAAGGCTCTAGCGGACGATTACATCCTGCAGTGGACGGACAAGGTCTAGTGGACGATTACATCCTGCAGTGGACGGACAAGGTCTAGTGGACGATTACATCCTGCAGTGGACGGACAAGGTCTAGTGGACGATTACATCCTGCAGTGGATGGACAAGGTCTAGTGGACGATTACATCCTGCAGTGGATGGACAAGGTCTAGTGGACGATTACATCCTGCAGTGGACGGACAAGGTCTAGTGGACGATTACATCCTGCAGTGGATGGACAAGGTCTAGTGGACGATTACATCCTGCAGTGGACGGACAAGGTCTAGTGGACGATTACATCCTGCAGTGGACGGACAAGGTCTAGTGGACGATTACATCCTGCAGTGGACGGACAAGGTCTAGTGGACGATTACATCCTGCAGTGGGCGGACAAGGTCTAGTGGACGATTACATCCTGCAGTGGACGGACAAGGTCTAGTGGACGATTACATCCTGCAGTGGACGGACAAGGTCTAGTGGACGATTACATCCTGCAGTGGACGGACAAGGTCTAGTGGACGATTACATCCTGCAGTGGACGGACAAGGTCTAGTGGACGATTACATCCTGCAGTGGACGGACAAGGTCTAGTGGACGATTACATCCTGCAGTGGGCGGACAAAAGGTCTAGTGGACGATTACATCCTGCAGTGGACGGACAAGGTCTAGTGGACGATTACATCCTGCAGTGGACGGACAAGGTCTAGTGGACGATTACATCCTGCAGTGGACGGACAAGGTCTAGTGGACGATTACATCCTGCAGTGGACAGACAAGGTCTAGTGGACGATTACATCCTGCAGTGGACGGACAAGGTCTAGTGGACGATTACATCCTGCAGTGGACGGACAAGGTCTAGTGGACGATTACATCCTGCAGTGGACGGACAAGGTCTAGTGGACGATTACATCCTGCAGTGGACGGACAAGGTCTAGTGGACGATTACATCCTGCAGTGGACGGACAAGGTCTAGTGGACGATTACATCCTGCAGTGGACGGACAAGGTCTAGTGGACGATTACATCCTGCAGTGGACGGACAAGGTCTAGTGGACGATTACATCCTGCAGTGGACGGACAAGGTCTAGTGGACGATTACATCCTGCAGTGGACGGACAAGGTCTAGTGGACGATTACATCCTGCAGTGGACGGACAAGGTCTAGTGGACGATTACATCCTGCAGTGGACGGACAAGGTCTAGTGGACGATTACATCCTGCAGTGGACGGACAAGGTCTAGTGGACGATTACATCCTGCAGTGGACGGACAAGGTCTAGTGGACGATTACATCCTGCAGTGGATGGACAAGGTCTAGTGGACGATTACATCCTGCAGTGGATGGACAAGGTCTAGTGGACGATTACATCCTGCAGTGGACGGACAAGGTCTAGTGGACGATTACATCCTGCAGTGGACGGACAAGGTCTAGTGGACGATTACATCCTGCAGTGGACGGACAAGGTCTAGTGGACGATTACATCCTGCAGTGGACGGACAAGGTCTAGTGGACGATTACATCCTGCAGTGGACGGACAAGGTCTAGTGGACGATTACATCCTGCAGTGGACGGACAAGGTCTAGTGGACGATTACATCCTGCAGTGGACGGACAAGGTCTAGTGGACGATTACATCCTGCAGTGGATGGACAAGGTCTAGTGGACGATTACATCCTGCAGTGGATGGACAAGGTCTAGTGGACGATTACATCCTGCAGTGGACGGACAAGGTCTAGTGGACGATTACATCCTGCAGTGGACGGACAAGGTCTAGTGGACGATTACATCCTGCAGTGGACGGACAAGGTCTAGTGGACGATTACATCCTGCAGTGGACAGACAAGGTCTAGTGGACGATTACATCCTGCAGTGGACGGACAAGGTCTAGTGGACGATTACATCCTGCAGTGGACGGACAAGGTCTAGTGGACGATTACATCCTGCAGTGGACGGACAAGGTCTAGTGGACGATTACATCCTGCAGTGGACGGACAAGGTCTAGTGGACGATTACATCCTGCAGTGGACGGACAAGGTCTAGTGGACGATTACATCCTGCAGTGGATGGACAAGGTCTAGTGGACGATTACATCCTGCAGTGGACGGACAAGGTCTAGTGGACGATTACATCCTGCAGTGGACGGACAAGGTCTAGTGGACGATTACATCCTGCAGTGGACGGACAAGGTCTAGTGGACGATTACATCCTGCAGTGGACGGACAAGGTCTAGTGGACGATTACATCCTGCAGTGGACGGACAAGGTCTAGTGGACGATTACATCCTGCAGTGGACGGACAAGGTCTAGTGGACGATTACATCCTGCAGTGGACGGACAAGGTCTAGTGGACGATTACATCCTGCAGTGGACGGACAAGGTCTAGTGGACGATTACATCCTGCAGTGGACGGACAAGGTCTAGTGGACGATTACATCCTGCAGTGGACGGACAAGGTCTAGTGGACGATTACATCCTGCAGTGGACGGACAAGGTCTAGTGGACGATTACATCCTGCAGTGGACGGACAAGGTCTAGCGGACGATTACATCCTACAGTGGACGGACAAGATCTAGCGGACGATTACATCTTGCAGTGGACGGACAAGATCTAGCGGACGATTACATCCTGCAGTGGACGGACAAGATCTAGCGGACGATTACATCCTGCAGTGGACGGACAAGGTCTAGTGGACGATTACATCCTGCAGTGGGCGGACAAGGTCTAGCGGACGATTACATCCTGCAGTGGACGGACAAGGTCTAGTGGACGATTACATCCTGCAGTGGACGGACAAGGTCTAGTGGACGATTACATCCTGCAGTGGACGGACAAGGTCTAGTGGACGATTACATCCTGCAGTGGACGGACAAGGTCTAGTGGACGATTACATCCTGCAGTGGACGGACAAGGTCTAGTGGACGATTACATCCTACAGTGGACGGACAAGGTCTAGTGGACGATTACATCCTGCAGTGGACGGACAAGGTCTAGTGGAGGATTACATCCTACAGTGGACGGACAAGGTCTAGTGGACGATTACATCCTGCAGTGGACGGACAAGGTCTAGTGGACGATTACATCCTACAGTGGACGGACAAGGTCTAGTGGACGATTACATCCTGCAGTGGGCGGACAAGGTCTAGTGGACGATTACATCCTGCAGTGGACGGACAAGGTCTAGTGCACGATTACATCCTGCAGTGGACGGACAAGGTCTAGTGGACGATTACATCCTGCAGTGGACGGACAAGGTCTAGTGGACGATTACATCCTGCAGTGGACGGACAAGGTCTAGTGGACGATTACATCCTGCAGTGGACAGACAAGGTCTAGTGGACGATTACATCCTGCAGTGGACGGACAAGGTCTAGTGCACGATTACATCCTGCAGTGGACGGACAAGGTCTAGTGGACGATTACATCCTGCAGTGGACGGACAAGGTCTAGTGGACGATTACATCCTACAGTGGACGGACAAGGTCTAGTGGACGATTACATCCTGCAGTGGACGGACAAGGTCTAGTGGACGATTACATCCTGCAGTGGACGGACAAGGTCTAGTGCACGATTACATCCTACAGTGGACGGACAAGGTCTAGCGGACGATTACATCCTGCAGTGGACGGACAAGCCTGCTACATTAGAAATGATTTAATGTATAAGAGATTGAATGATATGGAGGTTCATGATTTAGAAGTAATGTGGATTAAGGTTATGCCAAAGAAAACGCCTCGCAAATTCTCATGTATACTGGTAGCATGTTTATATTATACTCCAAAGACGGAGTATTTGAAAATACGTGATCATTTAATCACCAACATTGACACTGTAATGCGAAAACACCCAGAATGTGGTGTGATCATAACTGGCGATTTCAACCAGTTGCGGGATAACTTTATGAAAACCCACTATAGATTTGTCCAAGTAGTTAATGTTGTAACACGTGGACAGGCGATATTAGACAAAATATGGACGAATATGGAGGAGGTGTACATAACATGGTTTTGCTTAAACCTAAAGCGAAAAACTCAGTTGATACTGGATGCGTGACACGGTTAACCGTAAGGTGTATGGGGCCAAAAGAAAAAGCCACATTCAGTATGGCTTTATCAGCCATCAAATGGGAACCCCTATTTAGGCTTGATTCATGTGCAGATCAGTATTCATATTATCAAACGGTTATTTGCAACCTGATGGAAATATGCTTTCCTACTAAAATTGTTACGAGGCATACGGCTGATAAGCCATGGGTCACAGACTGGTTCAGAGACTTAGTTCGTAAAAGACAGCGAGCTCACATGAGTGGTGATTTGAATCAAGCAAAAATATTGCGTAATAAGGTCAACCGAGCCGCTTCGAAACTTAAGTATAATTTTTACCAAACACAAATTGCAGCAATGCATGAATCGGGATCCCACGATTGGTGGAAGCATATGAAAACAATAATGGGACTTAAAACAAATGGCAAATCATGCATGCAAGGTCTAGCTAACAAAACAACGGATGGTGATTGTGGCTTACTGGCCAATACAATGAATGATTTCTTTGTGTCTGTGAGTGACCATTTGCCTCGGTTAAATAAGAGTCACAAGGTGTTCGACGTTAACGAGGAACTGCCGGATCAGTATGTGATAAGCGTATGTACTACCTTTAAAGCCTTGGAGAGTGTTAAAGCCAACAAGGCTACTGGGCCTGACAACATCCCTGCATGGGTGTTAAGAAATTATGCAAATGTTCTCGCCCCTCCATTAACTGCTATTTTTAACAATTCATTAAGAGAAGGTGTACTCCCTATGGAATGGAAAATGGCCAATGTAATACCGTTGCCAAAAACAAGCCCCCTGTGTCGATTGAAAAAGACATTAGACCAATTTCACTAACTCCAATAGCTGCCAAGGTGTTTGAATCAATAATAATGAAATGGGTGGATGAAACAATTGAAGGTGAAATTGATGCTAAGCAATTTGGGGGAATTAGCGGAACGTCCACAACAGACGTTCTTGTCGAACTGGTTCATATGTGGTATAAGGCGACAGATAAATTGAATTCTTATGTCAGAGTTGTAATGCTAGACTTTAGCAAAGCGTTTGATCTTATTAATCATCATTTGTTGCTAGATAAGCTACAGTCGTATGGGTTGCCCGCACATATTTTAAGATGGATGGCAACATTTCTATTAGACAGAACTCAACGAGTAAAAATAGGAAATGAATATTCCCATTCTGGTCATCCCAATGGGGGAGTACCGCAAGGGACATTGTCTGGACCTAAATGTTTCCTTGTTTATATAAATGATTTAAGAACGACTGTTCCATTATATAAGTATGTAGACGACAGTACGTTATTTGAAATATGCGACAGAAATGATGTATCTGTTATACAAGAGTCGGTTGATATTGCTGCTAGATGGACAGAACAGAATGACATGAAAATTAATTCGGAAAAATCAAAAGAAATAATCATTAGTTTTGCACAAGATGGCAATTTCAGAAGCACTATCCCGAATATAAAGATTGATGGGAGGGATATAGCACAAGTTTGCCATGCCAAACTATTAGGTGTGACCATTTCTCAGGATCTGACATGGAACAAACACGTGGATAATATTGTGAAAAAGGCTGGTAAACGCTTGTACATGTTATATCAGTTAAAGCGTGCAGGGATTACACAGAAAGATCTGGTCAGTGTATATGTTAGTGTGGTGAGACCAGTTCTAGAATATGCATGTCCTGTATGGCACACTAACTTGCCCCAATATTTGTCTGACAATATTGAAGTTATACAAAAAAGGGCACTAAAATGTATTTTTCCTGGATTGGGTTACGCGGAAATACTTAGACGTGTTAACCTGGATACGTTGAATGTAAGACGGGACAGCATTTGTCAAAAATATTTTGATAAAATTAAAGTCGGCACACACAGATTAAATTATCTGCTGCCTGACAAAAGACATATCAAATATAATGTTAGACAACAAAATGTGTACCCGTTACCAGTTACTAGAACGAATAGATTCCGTAACTCCTTTATACCGTGGGCTTTATACAACTGTCAGTAAAAAGGCTATTAATATGGTATGATTTGCGGTATCAAATGTATTTCTATTGTATTTGTATGATGTTTTGATGAGTTAATTGTAACCTATTGTAATGTCAATCCAACTCAGTTGAGTTGCTAATAAAACTTGTGTTATTAGGTCTAGTGGACGATTACATCCTGCAGTGGACGGACAAGGTCTAGTGCACGATTACATCCTACAGTGGACGGACAAGGTCTAGTGGACGATTACATCCTACAGTGGACGGACAAGGTCTAGTGGACGATTACATCCTGCAGTGGACGGACAAGGTCTAGTGGACGATTACATCCTACAGTGGACGGACAAGGTCTAGTGCACGATTACATCCTACAGTGGACGGACAAGGTCTAGTGCACGATTACATCCTGCAGTGGACGGACAAGGTCTAGTGGACGATTACATCCTACAGTGGACGGACAAGGTCTAGTGCACGATTACATCCTGCAGTGGACGGACAAGGTCTAGTGCACGATTACATCCTGCAGTGGACGGACAAGGTCTAGTGCACGATTACATCCTACAGTGGACGGACAAGGTCTAGTGGACGATTACATCCTGCAGTGGACGGACAAGGTCTAGTGGACGATTACATCCTACAGTGGACGGACAAGGTCTAGTGGACGATTACATCCTGCAGTGGACGGACAAGGTCTAGTGCACGATTACATCCTACAGTGGACGGACAAGGTCTAGTGCACGATTACATCCTACAGTGGACGGACAAGGTCTAGTGCACGATTACATCCTACAGTGGACGGACAAGGTCTAGTGGACGATTACATCCTGCAGTGGACGGACAAGGTCTAGTGCACGATTACATCCTGCAGTGGACGGACAAGGTCTAGTGGACGATTACATCCTACAGTGGACGGACAAGGTCTAGTGGACGATTACATCCTGCAGTGGACGGACAAGGTCTAGTGGACGATTACATCCTACAGTGGACGGACAAGGTCTAGTGGACGATTACATCCTGCAGTGGACGGACAAGGTCTAGTGGAGGATTACATCCTGCAGTGGGCGGACAAGGTCTAGTGGACGATTACATCCTGCAGTGGATGGACAAGGTCTAGTGGACGATTACATCCTGCAGTGGACGGACAAGGTCTAGTGGACGATTACATCCTGCAGTGGACGGACAAGGTCTAGCGGACGATTACATCCTGCAGTGGACGGACAAGGTCTAGTGGACGATTACATCCTGCAGTGGACGGACAAGGTCTAGTGGACGATTACATCCTGCAGTGGATGGACAAGGTCTAGTGGACGATTACATCCTGCAGTGGACGGACAAGGTCTAGTGGACGATTACATCCTGCAGTGGATGGACAAGGTCTAGTGGACGATTACATCCTGCAGTGGATGGACAAGGTCTAGTGGACGATTACATCCTGCAGTGGACGGACAAGGTCTAGTGGACGATTACATCCTGCAGTGGACGGACAAGGTCTAGTGGACGATTACATCCTACAGTGGATGGACAAGGTCTAGTGGACGATTACATCCTGCAGTGGACGGACAAGGTCTAGTGGACGATTACATCCTGCAGTGGGCGGACAAGGTCTAGTGGACGATTACATCCTGCAGTGGACGGACAAGGTCTAGTGGACGATTACATCCTGCAGTGGACGGACAAGGTCTAGTGGACGATTACATCCTGCAGTGGACGGACAAGGTCTAGTGGACGATTACATCCTGCAGTGGGCGGACAAGGTCTAGTGGACGATTACATCCTGCAGTGGACGGACAAGGTCTAGTGCACGATTACATCCTGCAGTGGACGGACAAGGTCTAGTGGACGATTACATCCTGCAGTGGACGGACAAGGTCTAGTGGACGATTACATCCTGCAGTGGACGGACAAGGTCTAGTGGACGATTACATCCTGCAGTGGACGGACAAGGTCTAGTGGACGATTACATCCTACAGTGGACGGACAAGGTCTAGTGGACGATTACATCCTGCAGTGGACGGACAAGGTCTAGCGGACGATTACATCCTGCAGTGGACGGACAAGATCTAGCGGACGATTACATCCTGCAGTGGACGGACAAGGTCTAGTGGAGGATTACATCCTGCAGTGGGCGGACAAGGTCTAGCGGACGATTACATCCTGCAGTGGACGGACAAGGTCTAGTGGACGATTACATCCTGCAGTGGACGGACAAGGTCTAGTGGACGATTACATCCTGCAGTGGACGGACAAGGTCTAGTGGACGATTACATCCTGCAGTGGACGGACAAGGTCTAGTGGACGATTACATCCTGCAGTGGACGGACAAGGTCTAGTGGACGATTACATCCTACAGTGGACGGACAAGGTCTAGTGGACGATTACATCCTGCAGTGGACGGACAAGGTCTAGTGGAGGATTACATCCTACAGTGGACGGACAAGGTCTAGTGGACGATTACATCCTGCAGTGGACGGACAAGGTCTAGTGGACGATTACATCCTACAGTGGACGGACAAGGTCTAGTGGACGATTACATCCTGCAGTGGACGGACAAGGTCTAGTGCACGATTACATCCTACAGGACGGAATAAAGGTCTAGCGGACGATGACGAGCCGGTGGTGGACGGACTAGCCTGCTACATTAGAAATGATTTAATGTATAAGAGATTGAATGATATGGAGGTTCATGATTTAGAAGTAATGTGGATTAAGGTTATGCCAAAGAAAACGCCTCGAAAATTCTCATGTATACTGGTAGCATGTTTATATTATACTCCAAAGACGGAGTATTTGAAAATACGTGATCATTTAATCACCAACATTGACACTGTAATGCGAAAACACCCAGAATGTGGTGTGATCATAACTGGCGATTTCAACCAGTTGCGGGATAACTTTATGAAAACCCACTATAGATTTGTCCAAGTAGTTAATGTTGTAACACGTGGACAGGCGATATTAGACAAAATATGGACGAATATGGAGGAGGTGTACATAACATGGTTTTGCTTAAACCTAAAGCGAAAAACTCAGTTGATACTGGATGCGTGACACGGTTAACCGTAAGGTGTATGGGGCCAAAAGAAAAAGCCACATTCAGTATGGCTTTATCAGCCATCAAATGGGAACCCCTATTTAGGCTTGATTCATGTGCAGATCAGTATTCATATTATCAAACGGTTATTTGCAACCTGATGGAAATATGCTTTCCTACTAAAATTGTTACGAGGCATACGGCTGATAAGCCATGGGTCACAGACTGGTTCAGAGACTTAGTTCGTAAAAGACAGCGAGCTCACATGAGTGGTGATTTGAATCAAGCAAAAATATTGCGTAATAAGGTCAACCGAGCCGCTTCGAAACTTAAGTATAATTTTTACCAAACACAAATTGCAGCAATGCATGAATCGGGATCCCACGATTGGTGGAAGCATATGAAAACAATAATGGGACTTAAAACAAATGGCAAATCATGCATGCAAGGTCTAGCTAACAAAACAACGGATGGTGATTGTGGCTTACTGGCCAATACAATGAATGATTTCTTTGTGTCTGTGAGTGACCATTTGCCTCGGTTAAATAAGAGTCACAAGGTGTTCGACGTTAACGAGGAACTGCCGGATCAGTATGTGATAAGCGTATGTACTACCTTTAAAGCCTTGGAGAGTGTTAAAGCCAACAAGGCTACTGGGCCTGACAACATCCCTGCATGGGTGTTAAGAAATTATGCAAATGTTCTCGCCCCTCCATTAACTGCTATTTTTAACAATTCATTAAGAGAAGGTGTACTCCCTATGGAATGGAAAATGGCCAATGTAATACCGTTGCCAAAAACAAGCCCCCCTGTGTCGATTGAAAAAGACATTAGACCAATTTCACTAACTCCAATAGCTGCCAAGGTGTTTGAATCAATAATAATGAAATGGGTGGATGAAACAATTGAAGGTGAAATTGATGCTATCAATGAGGTGAAATATTTGTCTGACAATATTGAAGTTATACAAAAAGGGCACTAAAATGTATTTTTCCTGGATTGGGTTACGCGGAAATACTTAGACATGTTAACCTGGATACGTTGCATGTAAGACGGGACAGCATTTGTCAACAATATTTTGATAAAATTAAAGTCGGCACACACAGATTAAATTATCTGCTGCCTGACAAAAGACATATCGAATATAATATTAGACAACAAAATGTGTACCCGTTACCAGTTACTAGAACGAATAGATTCCGTAACTCCTTTATACCGTGGGCTTTATACAACTGTCAGTAAAAAGGCTATTAATACGGTATGATTTGCGGTATCAAATGTATTTCTATTGTATTTGTATGATGTTTTGTTGAGTTAATTGTAACCTATTGTAATGTCAATCCAACTCAGTTGAGTTGCTAATAAAACTTGTGTTATTATATATATTTTTATATATATATATATATATATATATATATCTTGTATTATTATCATGGTAGTTTTGGCATTAATGTAATTATTGCTTGGCCCTGTGGCGGTTTTGCAGATTCCAAGATGGCTGCCTCGGAGCATCAACGTCTAGATACCGTCCTAACGCATTTCTATGTATGTGATGATGATGATGATGATTATGATGGCGACTACAAAACCGTTTTCGACTCCGCGAAATGCGATTAAGATGGTGACGTTATTTTACATTTTGACGGCCATCTTGGCGACAT
>JAODUO010000519.1:0-7500 GCA_025642075.2 Ridgeia piscesae
CTCTGTGTCACTGTGTGAGATGGCATGTCTCCCCTGACATAGACCCCAGGTAGAGGGGACAGGGTGTTTACCCTCTGTGTCACTGTGTGAGATGGCATGTCTCCCCTGACATAGACACCAGGTAGAGGGGACAGGGTGTTTACCTCTCTGTGTCACTGTGTGAGATGGCATGTCTCCCCTGACATAGACACCAGGTAGAGGGGACAGGGTGTTTACCCTCTGTGTCACTGTGTGAGATGGCATGTCTCCCCTGACATAGACACCAGGTAGAGGGGACAGGGTGTTTACCCTCTGTGTCACTGTGTGAGATGGCATGTCTCCAATGACATAGACACCAGGTAGAGGGGACAGGGTGTTTACCCTCTGTGTCACTGTGTGAGATGGCATGTCTCCCCTGACATAGACACCAGGTAGAGGGGACAGGGTGTTTACCCTCTGTGTCACTGTGTGAGATGGCATGTCTCCCCTGACATAGACACCAGGTAGAGGGGACAGGGTGTTTACCCTCTGTGTCACTGTGTGAGATGGCATGTCTCCCCTGACATAGACACCAGGTAGAGGGGACAGGGTGTTTACCCTCTGTGTCACTGTGTGAGATGGCATGTCTCCAATGACATAGACACCAGGTAGAGGGGACAGGGTGTTTCAAACCTCATGCAAGCCAGTTGTGACTTCAATTACCACATTATTGGAAAGGTTTATTTAACCTTACTGTACTGGTGAAGTTACTTCAACTTGTACTGGATAATGTTATCAACACCTTAAGCAAGTACTTGTACTCAGAAATGTTATCAACACCTAATTAAGCAAATATTCAGATATGTATTAAATGCTTGCTTAGGGTCGACAAACGGTAGAAGAAATTGAAAAAATGTTGCGATACATAGAAGACTACAATGCGAGTATTGACTCATCCAATAGGAGGATTGTCACATCTGTGGAAATAGAGAAAATGAGACCAAATCTTAGTGAGTATTCTGTGTATGAAGTACTTGTTTGATTGACATCAAAACAACGTGCCAAACTTGAAATGTTTCTTGAACAAAGTGTGTTTACGTTTTAGCAATAAAATCAAATACTAAATATATATTAAAAAATAAGGTAAAGCAGTGGTTGGTGGAGTCAAAACAGACATAAAACTTTATGTAATATTTTTGCAACTTACACCCACTTCATTTTGGCTTGTCACATAATATGTTTTGTTAGTTAAACTTATTAAGTATTTTTTATTGCGTTACAAATATAAATCACACCATTTCTTATGGCTCTCTTGTGTTTAGCTATGCTGGAAGTTAATTAATATGTGAACATATGTTTATATCAGTCCGTTTTATAGAAAAACACTAATACAGTGTATTGTTTTGCTTAAAATTGTGAGCCAAACATTTAGATAAAAAAATTATAATGCTATTGCATATTGTTAAAAAAACTTAAACAGAATAAGTAGTAAAAATTTTAATTACACATATTATTTTGTAATACTACTGCCTGGTGTGGAATATTTAATATAACGTTCTTTTTCTGCAGAGAAATTGTTTGGCCTGACTGACTACACTTTTGTGAGCAAAGACTATGCCCAGTTCCAAGGCTATTCTTCGAAGGAGACGGCTGCAGATTGTTTTGTTAAGTTATGTCGTCAGAGGTGAGAGATGTCATACACTAGCAGAGCCATTGAGAATATGGTAAAGCATTTTTTCAGAATCACACTTTTAGTAGTGACCTTTGCCCATAAAGCATCACCAATTCAAATGTGGACCTGCAGCCATTTCTACTTGTGAATTATTATCACAAGGCCCCTTTCATCTTATGTTTCCAACATCACTGCAGTTGGGACTTAGAGTCAATCTTTCACACGTGTAGTGTAACATTTACAGTCTAACTAGAGAACATCACTACAGTAGGGAGTCATCTTTACACACATGTAGTGTAACATTTACAGTCTAACTATAGAACATCACTACAGTAGGGAGTCATCTTTACACACATGTAGTGTAACATTTACAGTCTAACTATAGAACATCACTACAGTAGGGAGTCATCTTTACACACATGTAGTGTAACATTTACAGTCTAACTAGAGAACATCACTACAGTAGGGAGTCATCTTTACACACGTATAGTGTAACATTTCCAGTCTAACTACAGAACATCACTACAGTAGGGAGTCATCTTTACACACGTGTTGTGTAACATTTACAGTCTAACTAGAGAACATCACTACAGTAGGGAGTCATCTTTACACACATGTAGTGTAACATTTCCAGTCTAACTACAGAACATCACTACAGTAGGGAGTCATCTTTACACACGTGTAGTGTAACATTTCCAGTCTAACTAGAGAACATCACTACAGTAGGGAGTCATCTTTACACACATGTAGTGTAACATTTCCAGTCTAACTACAGAACATCACTACAGTAGGGAGTCATCTTTACACACGTGTAGTGTAACATTTCCAGTCTAACTAGAGAACATCACTACAGTAGGGAGTCATCTTTACACACGTGTAGTGTAACATTTCCAGTCTAACTAGAGAACATCACTACAGTAGGGAGTCATCTTTACACACATGTAGTGTAACATTTACAGTCTAACTACAGAACGTCACTACAGTAGGGAGTCATCTTTACACACGTATAGTGTAACATTTCCAGTCTAACTACAGAACATCACTACAGTAGGGAGTCATCTTTACACACGTGTAGTGTAACATTTACAGTCTAACTAGAGAACATCACTACAGTAGGGAGTCATCTTTACACACATGTAGTGTAACATTTCCAGTCTAACTACAGAACATCACTACAGTAGGGAGTCATCTTTACACACGTGTAGTGTAACATTTCCAGTCTAACTACAGAACGTCACTACAGTTGGGAGTCACCTTTACACACGTGTAGTGTAACATTTCCAGTCTAACTAGAGAACGTCACTACAGTTGAGAGTCATCTTTACACACGTGTTGTGTAACATTTCCAGTCTAACTACAGAACGTCACTACAGTTGGGAGTCATCTTTACACACGTGTAGTGTAACATTTCCAGTCTAACTAGAGAACGTCACTACAGTTGGGAGTCATCTTTACACACGTGTAGTGTAACATTTCCAGTCTAACTAGAGAACGTCACTACAGTTGGGAGTCATCTTTACACACGTGTAGTGTAACATTTCCAGTCTAACTAGAGAACGTCACTACAGTAGGGAGTCATCTTTACACACATGTAGTGTAACATTTCCAGTCTAACTAGAGAACATCACTACAGTAGGGAGTCATCTTTACACACGTGTAGTGTAACATTTCCAGTCTAACTACAGAACATCACTACAGTAGGGAGTCATCTTTACACACGTGTAGTGTAACATTTCCAGTCTAACTAGAGAACGTCACTACAGTCGGAGTCATCTTTACACACGTGTTGTGTAACATTTCCAGTCTAACTAGAGAACGTCACTACAGTAGGGAGTCATCTTTACACACTGTAGTGTAACATTTCAGTCTAACTAAGAACTCACTACAGTGGGAGTCATCTTTACACACATGTAGTGTAACATTTCCAGTCTAACTAGAGAACGTCACTACAGTTGGGAGTCATCTTTACACACATGTAGTGTAACATTTCCAGTCTAACTACAGAACATCACTACAGTAGGGAGTCATCTTTACACACGTGTAGTGTAACATTTCCAGTCTAACTAGAGAACGTCACTACAGTTGGGAGTCATCTTTACACACGTGTTGTGTAACATTTCCAGTCTAACTAGAGAACGTCACTACAGTAGGGAGTCATCTTTACACACATGTAGTGTAACATTTACAGTCTAACTACAGAACATCACTACAGTAGGGAGTCATCTTTACACACATGTAGTGTAACATTTCCAGTCTAACTAGAGAACGTCACTACAGTTGGGAGTCATCTTTACACACATGTAGTGTAACATTTCCAGTCTAACTAGAGAACGTCACTACAGTTGGGAGTCATCTTTACACACGTGTTGTGTAACATTTCCAGTCTAGCTGGAGTACACCGTACATCTCTACACCAACCATTCAGCTCAGTCTATTGTGCAACATTGGAGTCGTGGCTTTCTCAATGGCTGCTGCCACCCACTCTGACAGTTTACAGTTTTAAATCAGTTGAAAATACTCATTACAACATTTTGTTGATTTTTCCCAAGCAGCAAGACTTCAAGGTGGAATTGCTTGGAGATAACTCAAAAGTCGCTTCTTGTGAATGTTTTATTGATTATTTCAATGTTTCGGTTCCCTGTACTTATCAATTGTAATCTATGTCCAGCTGATTGTGAATTGCCATCGATTACAATCATGATTAAGAACTCTGTTTTGACCACGTCCCAGTTTTGTTGTTTTTTCCTGACCCAGTGTAATTTTTTAAGGAATAGCATGTTGACATGGTATAGTTTTTAAAGGAATAGCATGTTGATGTTAGTTATGCAACTGCATCATGGGCAGTTTTTCTCTCATCTCTGTTGTCCCACATCAGTTATATTGTGTGTAATGTTGAACCAGATCACACCAGTTTTATGTTTTTGCCACAATGACATATGAACTGTTAATGTTCAGACAGTGAAATCTTAATTGCTAAAGTTTGTCCTGTCTCTTTGCCAGTGTCACTGCTGTTGGTCTGTTCTGTCTATTATCTGCTGTGCAACATTGGGAATTCTTACTTGTTTTAAAATTATCTTTAATAATTTACGTATGTGTACAAAGTCATGCTGTTTCACTTTTTAGAATATGTGATGGTTGCCAAGTTAACCACCCCCTTTTGTTTGTAGTGCGACCCTGATCTGTCCATGGGATGTGGAAGGGACCATTGCCACTGTCCAAGGTGGGGCGACCTACACCACTCCCATATTCGCCCCAGTCAAAGTAGTTGACACACTCGGTGCTGGAGACACGTTTGTAGCGTCAACGATCTTCTCGCTGTACACTGGTCACACCTTACAAGAGGCAATCATATTTGGGTCAAAGGTCGCTGGCACAAAATGTGGAATGCATGGATTTGAACGGATACGTGAAGATTTCGGGAAAAAGCTGTGACTGTCACGGCTAATAGGAAATTGTTTATGTAATGTAACAATTGAATGAATGAACCATGACTTGAATCATGACTTGCAATTCCTTTTTAATGACGTCATGCTCCTGTTGCTGTTTGTCCTTTCAAGAGGGTCATGAGGATTATGGGCCGGGGAAGTTACAGTTATCTATCTACTGATATGCTAACTTTTCATCATTAACATACATCTCCACTGAGGTCAATACTGTCTTTCTCTGTTCATTTAGTCTTTGATGTGCTGCCATCTCTAGGGTGTCTTTCTCCTCCCTCAGTCTTCACTAGTAAACCACATTCGTCCAGAGGGCGCCACTGGGAAATGTTTTGCATGTCAAACTACTGAAATGGTGACAACAGCTTGAAATATTGAGTTCCGAACATTGCAAAGACATGTTTTTTATCTTGACAGATAACATGTTTTGCGAGTAGGACTCTGATTGGTGTTAATTGTCCTGGTTGCTGTTGATTCAAATGTATACAACTGTGAGTACTCACAGTAATCAGTACAAGTTTGGCTGGAACTTAACTTCATTTATGGGCCTCGTGTAGATGCAAAGATTAATCTGCATACAATATTGTTGTACGGAATGTCAGAAGGTGATGCAGTCACGACAATCATTGATAAGTGCAGTATTTATTATTGTTTTAGTAAAATTAGAACAAATATACATACGCACACATTGTCATTATAGTTAATATGAGTTATTAACTTATTCTCGGCATATGTGACACACGAATAGGTTATCGTACAATCGCCGCTGTAACAAAACTGGATTGTGTCCGTGTTCTGCTGAAATTAAAATTTTCACAAAAACTAGTAGCGTTAATTGTTTAGCACTTGCAACATAATGGTATACAGTGTAGTATGCAATTTGGTTTCAGTAATGCTAATTATGTATGGACGACTATTTAACCAGATATGCACGAGACTGGCTAGTGATACACATGTAAGAACTCTCCCATACTAGTTGTTTTGCTATTACACCAACAGAACGAGGCTCGATCGTAGGTTCGTGAATTGCGCAGTTTAAATTTGTGCATGGAAATGTTGCCCAAAATAGTACTGATCATACTGTAACACATTTAATATATTACGGAAATGGTAGAAGCCGTTTTTTGTGTTTACATACGAATACATATGGGCGAAAGTAAATGCGCACATACTGGAAGTGACACATGTTCGATCTTGGGCAAGAACAGAACAGCTAGCTTCAAACGAAGAAAGTCATCGATTGTTTACACTACACTGACTACATAAGTTAGTTAGAACCAACTCACTCTAAGGTCTCAGTTTCATTTCAACCACTTTTAGTGAATACTGATCACACAATGCCATCTGCACTTGATGAAGTGTACGGGCCGCCTAGGTAGCGCCGTGCGCGCCATTGTCCCGATCTCTCGTGCTGAACGCCTGGCCTGCGTGAGTCCGAGCGAATTCCCTGCAACACAAATGTCATCAACCCGTGACATGAAGATGGAAACAAAAGTTATAATATGTTTGGGCTTATTTAGCAGATGCATTGAAATTGTATTAATTCCCTGGCACGACAAAGGCCCACATTTGCCTTTTCGTTCCCTCTAACAAAACATTACTTAATTATGTTAGTCTGCTTTGTTAATGAATTTTTTAACCGACTGGAACAACGATTATTGCGGTCATTGATATGCATATTAATGGAAACAACAATAACTGAATGCACACGCATGTGTAACATCATCTACATACAACCCCCATTGACTAGCGTTGCAGGGCAGACCAACAACACAAGCATATCAAATAATACAAAACCCCGTCCCCAGTAACATCGGAAGAGTCGGTAATCACTGAAGCAACACGAAAAATTAAGCAAAGGCGGACAACAGGAAGTAAAACCACGAGATCATATGAAAATATTTTGTGACATCAAAGAAAGTCGGAACTATGCCGATATTTGGCCAATACATACTGACTACATTTCTAGGTAGGCAGTGTAGAGAAATACAATGTAAGATAATAGAAGGATTGTATGCTACACGACTATGAACAGAGTACCACAGTTCACATCGACCCAGAAGAGGTACCCGAAATAACACGATGGGAAACAGAAGCAGTGCTAAGAAATGGAGAATAGGACATCGTCAGACAAAGGCCATATAACATCGAAACATTAAAAGTACGAGAAGATACCTGCTCCAAAACAACACACTAAATGCGAGTACGAGAAAGTTTTCCTTTCAGTTCAAACTCGAAACGTTCTGAACTCGCTTCAAGAACAGAGGATAGAAGACGAGTTCCTCAAAGTCGCGAAAGACATCTAAACTAACAACCCAAATGATAGTCCATCTATGCAAAGAAAGCAAAAAGACTAACATCAGAAGAGGAGTACGTGTGATAGGGAAATACTATTTCACTGAAGCTATTTACTCGATATCAAAAACATATCCC
>JAODUO010000519.1:12500-57500 GCA_025642075.2 Ridgeia piscesae
TTTATATTACAACGTGTCTCATGGCGTGTCAACCTTCTGCATTAGTTTATATTACAACGTGTCTCATGGCGTGTGAACCTTCTGCATTAGTTTATATTATAACGTGTTTCATGGCGTGTCAACCTTCTGCATTAGTTTATATTACAACGTGTCTCATGGCGTGTGAACCTTCTGCATTAGTTTATATTACAACGTGTCTCATGGCGTGTCAACCTTCTGTATTAGTTTATATTACAACGTGTCTCATGGCGTGCGAACATTCTGTATTAGTTTATATTACAACGTGTCTCATGGCGTATGAACCTTCTGCATTAGTTTATATTACAACGTGTCTCATGGCGTATGAACCTTCTGCATTAGTTTATATTACAACGTGTCTCATGGCGTGTGAACCTTCTGCATTAGTTTATATTACAACGTGTCTCATGGCGTGCGAACATTCTGCATTAGTTTATATTACAACGTGTCTGATGGCGTGTGAACCTTCTGCATAAGTTTATATTACAACGTGTCTCATGGCGTGTGAACCTTCTGCATTAGTTTATATTACAACGTGTCTCATGGCGTGTGAACCTTCTGCATTAGTTTATATTACAACGTGTCTCATGGCGTGTGAACCTTCTGCATTAGTTTATATTACAACGTGTCTCATGGCGTGTGAACCTTCTGCATTAGTTTATATTACAACGTGTCTCATGGCGTGTGAACCTTCTGTATTAGTTTATATTACAACGTGTCTCATGGCGTGTGAACCTTCTGCATTAGTTTATATTACAACGTGTCTCATGGCGTGTGAACCTTCTGTATTAGTTTATATTACAATGTGTCTCATGGCGTGTGAACCTTCTGCATTAGTTTATATTACAACGTGTCTCATGGCGTGTGAACCTTCTGTATTAGTTTATATTACAATGTGTCTCATGGCGTGTGAACCTTCTGAATTGGTTTATATTACAATGTGTCTCATGGCGTGTGAACCTTGTGCATTATTTTATATTGCAACGTGTCTCATGGCATGTGCACCTTCTGCATTGGTTTATATTAAATCATGTAAACATGAACAAGACCCCCCCCAAAGAGAACTCGATGACATTGAATTGGAGACGTTAATAATAATAAAACTGGTTTATGTTTCATTTGTTTTCGCTGTTTATCAATTTCCCTGGTTATGCTCCAGGTGCAGGCCCCTGTGCATTCACAGCATGGTTACAAGGATAGTTTTTAGGTCGAAATGAGCGGCAGAAATAGTAATTGTTATTATTCCAGCGTCATACAATTACAAACAGTAATCAATGTAGAGGAACAAGCAGGTAGCCTACGGTTCCACAAGGATCCAATGTTTTTGGAAAAATGAAGGCGAAATAAGCAGGAGGCATCGCTCGGCTTGTTGTTTCAGAGTAGTTAACCTTCCGACTGCAACGGACGTGAGACAACCTACACCGGTAAACATTCATCGCAAACAGATAGTGTATCGTTTCTGATGCTGCTGTTTCAATTGCTATATTGACTTAACGAATAATATATACTATTAATTTTTTATTTGTTGATTTCCTACTTGTGAAATTTACACACAGAATCCAGGAAAACTATACTTGTAGTTGATTTGTTTGTTTCATTTCATGAATTTAACTGTTATATTTAATTGAATATCATGTTAATACTTAGTAATTGAATTGTGTATACATTTGTATAATGTAATTATATATTTGGTTTTATTAATGCACTCAGTGGTAGCATGTAACGACGTACACATACTTAGTTACAATACTTAAGCAGATGCTGCCAAGTAATCGGCATGTCACGAAGTCCAATTTTAATAATGTACGTTTACTTGTAACGACGTAGTATTTATCTAAAATTACAATACATCTACTCCGTTGCTTTCGTTTACTTCCGCGAAAGAATTTCGTAACAACATTTTCATGTCCCGTTGCCAGGTATATCCTGTCGCCTTGTCGAAATCAGTAAATAGCATACAATCACCGCGATTGACCTGCCAGGTCGCTATCGTATTTGCATTCAAAGTAGTTATTTTATTTTAGTGAATGTCATTGCGTTAAAGTTCGTTTAAAGTAATGTAGTTATCTTACTATTGTATTGTTGTGCTAGCTGTAATATCGAAATAAAAACGTTGAATTGTACTTTTACTCGTGCGGCAAGCAATTGTGAAGAATGTGTTTTCAATGTACTCTTACTTTTACTTAAGTAGTTTTAAGGTGTGTTACTCGTTTACAAAATAAAAGTAGTTCAACCAATATCGATTGTGTTTGCATAATATAACGAATATATATATATATATATATATATATATATATATATATATATATATTTTAAATATTTATAATAGTTTATATGTAAAAAGTACAGTGCAAAGATACATTTTGGAGGCTTAAACCTATGTTAATAATATACGCATCTCTATACAGTGGCAATGATGGAGATAGCTGATGATAATAATGGTAGTAGTAGTAGTAGTAGTAGTAGTAGTAGTAGTAGTAGTAGTAGTAGTAATAGTAGTAGTAGTAGTAGCAACAGCAGCAGCAGCAGCGTCATTACTAGTAGTAGTAGTTATTGTTGTTGTTATTGTTGTTGTTGTTGTACCTTATACTTGAACATTCAAATGTATGCCATGTAACGATGGATTGTGAGAAAGATGCCGATTGGAAGACCACGAGACAAGCGGCGGTGAAACTGTACGTATTGTGTCCAGGGTGATGCAATATAATTTTTATGGCAGCCTTGAATGCCGCTGTAGCGTTTACATTTTTCCGGGCTTATAAACTATCCGGATAAATGTCAAATCATCAAGATGCAGCAAAACGCAAAGCATTTATGGTATAATTACCAGGGGCTGTTCATTAGGACGTATATAACCTTTCAGCAATGTTATTTTTCGCAAATTAACATGGGGCAAACACGTTTTGAGATGTTTTGATAGCAAGTGCAAATCATTTGCCTGCAATGCGCCATAATCCGTGACAGTAATTTAAACAGACGTACTATTTTAATGTATTTAACGAAATGTTAAGCAACTCTTCACAGTAATCACCATAGGAGAGTTAACGAACAGCCCGTGGTATTTATATAATAAATGCTTTGCATTTCGCTGCACATTGATGGGTTTACGTTTATCGCGCATGCGCAGAAACGTCACCCGGGTAGTTTATAACGCCCGGAAAATGTAAGCGCGACACCGCTATGCACACGAAACGAATAGAGATCACCGTTTGCCTTGGCTTAGTCCAGCAGAGGGCCATACCATCTTGTAGAGAACGACCCCCCTTGGGACGCGTGCGCGGGGGAAGTTACTCCGCAGGATATGTGTGAGTGTGTGTGCGTTGATGTGTCTCTCGCTCTTCTTGTGTGCGCTCGCCAGAATCGGTTTAACCCCCGATTCAGGGTAAAGTGACAGACGCTCGTTCCAGGTTCGATCTCGGATATTTTATTCACAAATTGAAGTTCACGTTCGTATACATAATTTCAAAAGATATACATTGCGTTGGCAATAGACTTTAACATAGTACTAGTAACATCGAAGTCACTGCGTGTCTGTTGCCAGTCCACTACAGCGCTCCTACATTTTAAAATTCTAAATACATGCCGGTAATTTTGATAATCTCGATAAGTATGAGCTTCAGTCTCATACTCATGTTTTAATTTAGGCAGCCAAAAGGAGGGAGAGTCGCGAGCATCTTCCGTCGCTCTCGATCTCCGCTCTCTCGATTAAAACGACGCTCTCTCCTTTTATTGTAAACCGTTAATTAACCAGTGTGCATCTGTGCGCATGTGTAATTAACAATTCCGGTCGCAAGGTTTGCCCAAGGACGCTAGTTTAACATCATCACGTACTCGAGAAACACCTGCAAATCTATACAAATTCAACCTTTGTCCAAACTGTCTCCGCTAGGATTTAGTCAATGTTCAGTAAATCACTCGCTGGTAATATAAGGTCATTAAGATCCGATCCGCCGGTGTGGTCCAGGATGGGTTTCCATTGAAGTCCTCGAGTGGAGTAAATATCTTTAGAATTCGTCGGGGTCTTTGTGTCCGCCGCTTTGGCCTTGCTCTGGTTTTGCCTCTGTGTTAAGTAATACTTTCTAGACTAATAACGCTATACTCTATACACCCTTAAATATTAAGCGGGTGGGTCTCTATTTCTACTCGTGCCACGCACTGCGAATCACCTCGGCTAAGGGCTGCATCCGTCCAAGAAGAGTTTTTACTTGTCGCGTTCGTACTGGTGAGATGTCACCTCAGTGAGGCTTGCCTGTCATCGCGTCACGATGTAGGTTGTGTTTTGTTTGTACACTTTTTAACTTCATGTCCTGGACACGGTCTCACAGGTTGGCTGCCAGGCTTTAGACGGTATACCCTGGCGGCTGGCCAGACGGCCGCTTCGTAGGCAAAACACTGGATCTTGGTAAATCGGCATTACCTCTGCGCGCGCATACTTCGCAGGAAGGGAGATTACCGCGGGAACAACCCTTGCCGCGCGTGTGTAATGTCTTCATGTTAGCACCCGCATTTTAAATTTGTAATTGACGAAGTTGTTTCATAATAACGAAGTAAAACATCCATATTTCATTATACCTCTAATATCTGGTGTCCCGTGTTTGCCGTAATACTTCGTACATTTCGATAACTTGGCCCAAATCCCGTCTGACATGATAACCTGGCCCAAATGCCGTCTGTCGACACAGAGTGATCGTTATATGCAAGATATAAATTTATAAAAACTGGCCCAGTTAATGATTTTTATTGTAAAAACAACGATAAGCAAGAGTGAAATAACACTGAGCAAGCTTGATCGGCCCCCGACTGCTGAAAGTAAACGCAATAATAAGTATAATCCACAAACGTTCCTAGGCTATGCCTAAACTAAAGCGAGTGACCACCATTCCTAATAATTATTAACAATTTAAGCCTATAACACTGGCTAATATATGCAACTATAAACTTCTTGGTGAGGGTCCCCCCACTGACTTCTATTTACGACTGCCGGCCACAATTTGTTACGCAGTGCCAGCTTTATTTAGCCCTTTGGCTTTGACTGACACAAGCGATCATTTGACCAACATACATGTAGCTTATGCAGGTCGCAGTTACACTGCCTATATATATACATTGTCATAGGATCTGTGTATACGTATTACTCTTGGACTTGGTAATGAAGTAATAAACGTTTTCCTAGTACACTCTTGTAATCAGTGGTATAAAAGACACTGACAAGATTTACGGTACTTAATTACGACAGTTATAACCTCCAGAATAATTTCTCTTGTATGTAGTTGTAGGGGCCTATACGTATACGTATGCATTTGACATTATTTTCTAGAATCCTAGGATAAACCCTTCACAACACTGTATATTTACATAATTTACAACAAGTACTACCGGTACCCAAGCATTATATATATATATATATATAATATATATATATATATATATATATATATATATATATATACACACAATAACACAACCCAGTATGTACACACGTTTCACATATATTTTATTTTTTTGAAATCAACACATTAAACAATAATTTTAACACGTTCTTAAATCTGAGTAGGCCCCGGCTCCTATAAGAGGGTTAACGACAGCTACACATGGATGCATGGATCAAAACTTGCCATGCCCTCGCCATACTGTATTCACCAATGTGCAACTAAAAACAAAACGTATGTGTTATCAACATAATTAATACATATAATATTATAGACAGCAGAGCGAGGGTACTGTACATATGGGTACTGTTCTTAGTTCACACAAAAGCAATGTAAATTACTTTTGCGATCCACAGTAGAAACCAACGAGAAGGTGACAGTATTCTTCTACCACATGTGTTGTGAATATGTAACATGGTGTATGTTGAGATTGCATATAGTGCTGCTGTGTTATGTTTGCAACAAATGTGTCTGGAAGAAAATGATGTTATTAATGACATAACAAAGCATATATAATAGTAATAAATAGGCATGGCAACACAACTAAATCTGGTGTCCCGTGTTTGCCGTAATACTTCGTACATTTCGATAACTTGGCCCAAATCCCGTCTGACATGATAACCTGGCCCTACTAAATAAATAAATAATAAATAAGCAAGCAATAAATAAGCATGGTGACATAAAATAGTACAACTAACAGGTCAAATGTCTCACGGTCTGTGGGTAAAGGATGGACATGGAGAGCGGTAACAGACAACAATTCGTTATTTCGGACAAAATCAAAAACCCTGTAACCACAACATAGGTGTTACACACACATATACGTATACACATATACCATAAAACACAGGAATAACTTTACTGTAAACCCAAAGTAAATGCATTTAATTGATGCTAGGAGGCAATACTGGTTACCATTTCTCGATCGACCCATGTGCATGGATAGTGACGATTTAAAGTAAACATTTGATACATACATTAATACAACGATTTGCCGCTTCTCTTCCAGAACCACAGCCACAGTGTTCAATGTACACTCTACATCAGTACATGGCAAGCTGCTGCACAGTTCAATATACAGGTGTACATGACAATCATAATGGCTAGCTGTGGCATTTTTACCCGGTAGTTACAAAGCCCAGATCAGTGGATTTTACATGTGGGAATATGAAGGGAAATTAAACTACTGCAATAACTACATAATTGTTAATAACTGTCCACAATTATCAATTTAAAATTTAAGGAGCAATACTTAATGACTCAAATATTCCAGCACTCGTGGTTCAAATGTTATTATACAATTGCAGTCAAATATAATAGCGTCATGGCAGTCCATGACATTATTTCCTTTTTTTGTTTGACCGGGCTATTGCCAATTTTTTAAGTTTGTGAGCCAAAATCTGTGCATTGTTTGAAGTTACCTTACTTGTAGTCAGACCCCGTTTTTTGTGTGAAGATCTTTTTCTCCCACCCCATCTCTCTCGAGCATTATGTGGAATTTTTATTCGAGGCTGATATGGGTCACTCATGTTAAATTCAGGAAATGTCAGTTCGTAATTACTATTTTTGTTACACATAGGGCCTCCCTTCCTTCTGAAACCTGCCCTGTGAGGATGTCTTTTAGGTAGCCTACCAGGGAAGAAGGTTGGAGCTGCTGGTTTTGCTGGATCATGAAGGAGTTTAAGTATATTACCATTCACAGCATGTTTTTTTTCTAAATCAGTTGCCTGGTGGGATATTTGTAGTAATGATTTAACTGAACTAAACACGTTACAACCTTGTATATTATTCCTAGTAGGGAAGAATCTGATCAAACCAGGAGGTATTTTTGGCACAGTAGTAAAATACAATTCCAGCAATTTTAAGTGGTCGAAGCAGTCATGTGTAGTCGCCAGCACTGCATGTAGATGCTTACAAAAATATGGCTGTCCTTTCTGAACAAAACTTGTACACGTGCAAATATTAAGAAATATATTAACAATGTAAACCCCGTCATCTGGTTCCAGAACAGGCAGGTACTGGACTACAACATCATGGAACATCTTAACTGCCTGTATGTTTAACCGTGCAAGCAAATTTTGACTAGCTGCATTTAGAGAATAATCATGATCATTTCTGCTTTCTGATTTTTGGTCTTCTGATGTAATAAACACCCACCCATGCTGTTCCCAGTTTTCAACCAACATGACTTTTCCTGCCTTAACTAGATCTATGCCTTTCATAATATGCCTTAATAATTTACCCTTGGAAGTGTTTACCTGATTTTGAAATTTAGCTAAACTAGTAGCACCACGCACTGTGTCATGTGCATGTCTGGGAAGTGTTCTATCAATCAGTGTTTGTACTTGTAATGCTAAAGATTTATTCAAATGATTCGCATTTTCCCCTTGCACAATCAACCTGAACTGATTTTCAGTTATATTGTTAGTCAACAAAAGCGGATTTCGCCTTTCCTGTTCTGGCACCAAGAATGCTACCTCAGCAGTAAACGTTGTTTTCCATGCACATTGAAACCAGTACATATTAAGGTAACGTGCAAAGCTATTCTTTGTTCGTACACTAACAACATACTGTGGAATACAGTTATTTAGAAAGTTGAAAAATGAGTACACCATACTGGTCCGGACAGTTTCATGCCAACTACGCATAACACCTTTCAAAGCAGTTAAAACTGGATTGATGACTATTTTTAGATCTGGATAAGACATAATTTTTTCTTTTAAAGCCTTAAGAGCATGAAAATTACACAGATCAGAATTCAATGATAAGTCACCACATGCTGTTTTGATGTCCCATGCTTTGTCATGCTGCACAACAGGTTGGAACGTGGATCCATTTAGTAAAGTACATGGTCTAAGATGAAAGAAACCATTGTTGTCATCAAAAATGTACAAATGTTGTTCATGCACACAGGTACTGTCACAACAAGGCATGTTGGCCATAGTAATTTCTAAATTCATTTTATGTACTTTTGAAATTTCACAGTTACTAATAGCAGCCATACCAATCCTGCCTCTATTTGCCGAGTCACAGTAAGTTAAAATACTGGTTTTGAAACGTGCTGCATTTAGATCATGTTTTATGTCATATCCACAAATCATGCCAAAGTCTTCCAGACAACCGAGATTTTCATTAATAATTTCTGTTCATTTGAGCATCGCCTCTCTGAAACATAAGAACAGATTTAAAATATTTCTCCAAAATAATCTCTGCATTCCTCCAATCAGAATTAGTAAGTTTGTGATTAAAACCAGACAGACCCTTTCCTAAGTAATGATGGTCAATCAAGTAACACCTATTTGAAATCTGACGTAAATTTATAGATTTTATGGGAATGGCAGTATCACCATGTGTAAGAATACTAGTAGGATTTTCTGCAATGTAAATCTGACTTGGTGCTGTTTTCCCAGTCATTCTAGCCCGGTCAATTTTATCTTTCATACTTTGGGACATATGTCTATCAATCTGAGTAGGTTCCGATGGGTGAAATAGTGAATTTTGTTCATGCTCAAAAATATCCCAATTCTCTAAGTCATCCATTTTTATAACCAGTTTTAGTTTCCAGCCACACAGCATGTGGGGGTGAACATTTGGAGGTCCCATGTGATGACTGAACATGGATTCTAGCCTATGTGATTTGTGAGTAAAGTTATATAAATAACACGCATTACACAGTTTTTGACTATTCACTGTACGCCATTGTGACGTGTGCAGAGTTTCACAATTTATACACTGATTGTAATTTATCAGACTCACATTACATTTAGGGCATTCTGTCAAACTTGGCGCCATATCTTTGATTATACAACCACACTTATTTCTACAAACAGACGTATGAGATGAGCATAACACATTCATAACTACTGCAGTTTTTATTCCAAATGTTTCCAAATCATCAGATTCAATGGGTATAAAGCTATCATCTGTTCGATGAAATTGTTTTTTATCTTGTCTGGCTACATTGGAAACGAATAAAATGTCCTCATCACGCTTAATATTTAAATTCACATTCTTACTCTGTCTGATTCTTATACGCTTGTCAAATAAGATTTTATCCAAACACCGTCTGCTAGCAATGCCAGTGGGAACAGTACCAATGTGAACATAATTAACATACTTCAGCCAGTCATTGAAAGACTCTCCATCAACAAAGTTTTGAATTTCTGTAATAGCATTGAGATCTTTTTTACCTGATAGTGAACAATGAAAATACTTACTTTTCTGATGGCCACATTTCAATGTACAAATAAGACGCAAGTATTTCTGTAATTCAAAAGTAATTCTTGCAGAAACTAAACAAGTTGACCAATCACTACACGTCACCAAACCTGAAATAGATTGTTTGTTACCCTTACTAGTCACTGAAGAGATGTAACCCTCCAACCAAATAACTGCATTAGCAGAATGCACAAATGATTGTATTTGTCCTATGGCTTGAATATCATGCTTACCATCCTGAGAACATGGGAACTGCTTGGTTACTATTTTTCCACTAAGTGTCATAACGGAAAGCCTCAAGAATTTGGATTTAATAAATAAAACAGTTGGCTTACGAATTATTAGAGCAGCTATGTTTACATAATCTAGAGTGAGAGGCATTTCAGTACTGCCCAGTGTTTTTAAGGGGACACTTTTGTACTCCACAATTCCCTGGTGTCTGTTCCTACTAACTTTACAAGGATTCATGCTAGTGGCAGTATGCTTGAGATTCAAACTGCTATTCTTATTAAAATTGACACTCACATTAGTAAGAACAGTTACCCTTTTCTGTACAAGCATATTAACATCAATTCTTCCCATAATAATCCATTGCATAATCACCCGTCTCAAGAAATGTGAATAATCTGAAATATTGCGCAGATAAGCGATGTCATCTGAGTGACACTGTGAATTTTGACTAGCAAGTCCATAGAAACCTGTCCTGTATAAACATGCAAGTGAGGCACCTACTATTACTGAAACACCACAGATGGATGAACAGGTCTGTAACGGATACTTAAGAGAACAGAGATTTGTGCAAATATGTGCACCACCATTGACATTACCACCAGGTTGATGACTGACATTATATAAAGGAACCTGTTTACCCAATTGTTGTGCCACATTTCTAAATATGCTCTTAACTTCATCTGGTATTCCCCACCCAAGTGTGTCTGCGTAAGATACAACATCAAAGTCCAACGAATACACTGCCATAGCAAAGTGATTTGAATATACAATCCTATTACTTCCATCTGAATTAATCACTTGCAAACTTTCCATAAAATAGGTTCCACCATGACACCCAACAGGTATTATCAAAATCAATTGCCCTTCTTGAATTTTAGAAAATTTATTACAAATCTGTGCACAGAAATTAGGCTGCAGTTGTATATATGGTGCATATGACACCCATGTCTTAGTAAGATGAAATTCTGTATTAAGCATTACACAAATGTGATACATAAGAGAATTTGAGAGCCACCGTTCACCATAGAGGAATATCAGATCGTCAATATTATACTGGATACCTGCTATTGAGACTGTCTCGTTTTCAGTATGGTCCAGAACAATGCGCAAATATGTGTGTAAATGATTTTGATCAAGCTGCGAAACAGCATCTATTGTTAAGTAACATTGTTGTCCTTCCCAGGCAATTTCCTTCTTAACTTGATCTTGAACTACCTTCCCAGCATGGAACTTTTTGAAAAGCTTAATTGTCTGCAGTGAAAAAGATCCATAGTCGAGTACAATTTCTGCTCCTTGATTAATACGAACATTCTGTAAAATGTCATCTATCTGACATATGGGTGGCATGCAGTGATAGTTATTAGGATCAGTGGAAGTAATTGGAACATTACGACCATATTTAATATCAACGTTATTAGATCGGACTACCACTGGAAATATGGACTGGAATGATTCATACCTAGTTAACGTATACCCAGATTTAGCTTGGTTACTTCCACCTGGCGTATCTGTACCCCCGCCTATACTTGTTAGATTACCTAAACTATCTGACATACTCATTACTGTAGCTCCACCTGTCAAACCATCTACAGTACCTACATCTGCAGCATCTTTACCTGTCATACTACCTGACCTACTTAAACTGAGAGGGCTTTCACCTCCACCTACCACCATAGCGCCTGCCTTGTCAGACGAGTCATCATCGCCAATTGTCTCGACACCTCTGCACAAGTCATGATGCTTAGTCAGAACGTGCTCCAACAACAAGTCCCCCGATGAGCAGAGAGTGCGGCACTGATCTCTGACATGGCGTCTCATGCGGGATTCTCGTCTGACAATCATGGCCGGTCGAGTGGTGCTGAAACACAACAATATATAAATATGTGATATATTTACACACTGTATAGTATCAACTGAAAACAATTATCGTATGTTCTGGGGAACACCCAATTGAAAAATATATTTACATACTGTAAAATAATATTTTGTATATAGTACTACATACCATGTGACATGACTGCAGTAATTTTGGTGGAAGGGCGACATAGACTCCTGCTACGTTGATGATGACGTGATCCTCCAGCTCATCAACATGTACAGTAGGTCCAGCTGAGTGACCTGTACCGGGCAGCTGATACCTCCCATACTTGCGGAGTGGAGTTGGATCCTGCTTGTAGACAGGGGGTAGGGGTGTCTTGGCGGCCTTAGCTCGCACCTTGGCCTCCATTCGCCAGCGATGTTCTGCACGGGTGCGGGACAGCTCCGCAGCTACCATGTCTGCCTCCCTGCAATGGCAACTTTGCTTAGAAGAAAACTATGATTCCCAAATAGCCCTGTGTAGAATGAATTTAAAGATACAACACATTGAGAAAATACCACATTAATATATATTTTTTTCCAAACCAAAAGGGTTGATCAATATAAACATAGAGGGATCATCCAGTTAAAAATGCCCTAGCAGACATCTATCCATAATGAAATTCTGTGTTTCATGAACATTTCCTAAAAGTTGTTGAAGTTACACAGAAAGGCATAGTGTTATGTTAATTTTACTTCTACAATAAAACTAAATTTTATTGACACTTACATGAGCTGGCCTTGTCTGTCAGTTGACAGCATCTGTTGGATGCGGCTGGCTGTCATCATATGCAGCAGGGTGTTGCCTTCCACCGAAGGGTGCAGACCATCAACACCAAAGTGTCTGGGCTGGGAGAGGATGCAGTTCCAATCCCAGAAGCACACGCCAGGGATCTGGGCAGTCACCTGGTGCAGCCGCCCATTCCACAGAAGGCCAGTCTCATACAGGTCGTCACTGAGCAAAAGAAGGAAACTGAGTAAACAATGAATTTTACTATTTCATTTTGTTTGTAATACCAATAAATAAATAATTATTTTAAATAAGTATAAATATTTTAAATAATATAATAAATATTAACAATTAATGTATAATTATACTACTTAGACAACAGTAAAGAATTCCATCTGACTCCAATCGAATACAATAATAATAATAACAGGTTAACTTCTCTTCTGCCTATATCCTTGGAAACATTAATAGAGATTAGTGCATTTTTTCAATACGAATACTATATTAATATACACTGGTGGGAGGTGGTGCTTACTCATCATAACGGGGGAGTACTGCAGACACAACAAGAGGCACTCCTGGGTACATCTCTTGTGTGTCCACAATCAGTCTCCGGTGCTGATCCAGAGTCTTGTCCAGCTGGCGGATGTCGTCGCAGATGGACTGCAGGTGGTTTGTCCCGACATGCAGCAGTACGGCGTCAACACCCAGTGGGTCTGTCTCAGCCAATACTGAAAGTATGTGTTAAGTTGGCTATTTATTAATAATGAATATCTGTAAACAGGTCCCCTATGAGAGGTTTATTACCAAGTAACATTAAAAATGCAGGAATATTTTGCATTGTGGCTCATGTTCATACCTCCATCATGCATCCAACATTATAAAATTACTAGCTTATTATATACAAGGTGGAAATTTAGCAGCCAACTGACAACATGTATGAAAATCATATACTAATAAATAAATAAATAAATAATAAATACGCAAGCAATAAATAAGCATGGTGACATAAAATAGTGCATCTAATGGTTAAAGTGTCTTACGGCCTGTGGGTAAACTGTTTTTAAACCAAGTTGTTCTGGTTTTAATACCCCTAAGACGTTTGTTAGAGGGAAGAAGTTCAAAGAGGTGGTTGCCTGGTGTTGCATCTCGCACAATTTGAGCAGAAACAAATCTTACCTTTGCGAATGTCGTTGACACGACCACCACGTTTGCAGTGCAGATCAAAGTCAAATGCACCAACCTGCTTTGGCAGGTATTTAAAAATGGAATCTGTGAAGACTGCCACACAGTATGCCATATTGACGATCTGCAAGTAGTATATGTGAATATCCATATATGCATTATAATAGTTGCCTATTTCTACAGTATGAGTTACCAAAATTGCTGGTCACAGGTGTGATGAGAAAATCACATCAAATTATTCTACTTAAATATGTAATGATTATAAACATATGGAAACAAAAGATATGAATTATTAGGAACTCTCCTACTAATTATATATATAAAAAGTTTGTTTCTTTTAACAAAAGATTATAATATATATATATATATATATATATATATATATATATATATATTATAATCATTTTGTATATAAAATTTTATGCGTGTGGTATGTGCTAGTGACATCAAGGTCTACATCTCTAAATGTGTTAACCTAGACCTTTTTGAATCATAGTTAACAGGATAAGTCATATATAGACATGCAGTGTTTCCCCTGCTATATGATTCTAAGCCACTCAGGGCCTCGCTCAACATATGCCAGAATTGCCACCTCATAGCAATTTCTTGCCATAAACATATTTCAAATTTACATGTTGCTACCTTGTAGTTATGCAATTGTTTCCCCTCTATTTCCCAGGGAATAGATTAAGACACCCTTCAGAATGCACTACTTTGAAAGTAGTTTTTAAAATACTGGGTAGTTCTAGGTGGCTATGCCCCCGGACCCACATAGTGCACATCACACATTAAAGTCGGCCCATCATAGCACTTCACCCATTATTTTACTCGGAGGAAACATTGGACATGAATAATTTTATATATTACAATGACGCACATACAGGCAGAATAGTTTTGCTTATTTTATGAGATAAAAAACCTTTGGATGGCCACTTCTAAATATTTACCTATACATAAAACTAACAGAATATTATGTGAAGCATGAGAATAAAGCAATTATTATACATGAACCAAATAAAATATACTCACAATTAGTCAGATGATGGAATCAAGTTGTCAACAGTCAAGGCAATTCAAATATTCAGAGCGAGCAATGTCTCATTCCAAGAAGGAGTAAAGAGATTTGTGAGAGACCCATCACAAACACAGATTTAAATAGACAGTGAGAATCAGAAAGTTAGCCACACCCACTTTATGGAACCACCAATGTATGGCTTTGTAGCATTTAAACTTTCTAGGGAACAACCAATTAACCAATACCCAAAGATGGTTAATTTGGCAATTGCTTTAATTTGAATGAGCAGCTAGGATCCATCATAAACAGCAAATGTTATCTGATTTAAACAGCTTAGTTTATAGGTGCTTTCCAGCTTAATTACTGCCCCAGTCAGAGGGGGGTACTGGTCAACACAGGCTTATTACGCATAGACAACCACACTGTTGTTCACTGGCCACAGTTGTCCAGAGCAGTGCCAAGGATTATGCAAAAAAAGAAGCAGATAAGGCAGCCAAGGTCTCAGTCTGAGATCAGCTGGGTAGCCAGAGGGAGGGGGCTAGTGATGATCAAAGGCTACAAGGACCAGTCAGCTAGTGATGATCAAATGCTACCAGGATCAGTCTGCCACTAAGAATCACAGCCATGCCATGAATTATGCAAAATAGGAGATAAGGTAACCTGGGTGCAGTTGCACCTCTTTATAATGTTGTAGTCCAGCAGACAACACATAACAAACACAGCAGAGGCATATCCCTTTATCCCCTGGAAATGGGATAGGATCAGTGGGCTATATATATAGTCTGTTTAACACACTCATTTGTATAAATTAAACACATGTGTACATCTTAAAATAACTAGCATTATATTCAGTTGGATTGAGTTGTATAAAGTAGATTATTAATTAATAACGTTATAGTATACCATTATTTAATATTGTTAAAGTATATTTGTACTTGAATTCATGATGACAAAATGTACTTGTACTCATACTCAGTTTTAGCAATGTACTCGTACTCATGAAAATGTACTTAGTCCCATGTCTGATTAATACATCACCATAATAAATTTCTTCCAGGAAACAAAACGGCATAATAAACATGTTCTGATCACAGTTGTATAAATATATATATATATATATATATATATATATATATATACATATAAAATCATGCAGACCCTAGCTAGTGATGTTAGTAGGTGCTGACAGATGGGTAATATCCTTCGGTAATATCCATATACAGTGGTGCTTGCATGACCCATGCCGTATTCAAAAGAAATATTACCTAGCTTTTGCAAGTTACTAGCGGCTCTCTCTTGGGGAGCAAACAGGTCTCAAAAAAAAATATATATATATATAAATGCAAATAAATAAAAGTACCAATTCTTTAAAACATGTGAACCAGATCATCAGATGTATACTGAATTATTGAAAGCATTAATTATACTTGAGTTTACATGTTTTAAAGAATTGGTACTTTTATTTATTTGCATATTTATGTATTGTAATATGTGTATATATTCGCTATGTGAATAACAGGGTATAGCACTCATCATTTTAACTGCTCCTATCAGCTATATTATGATTGCCTAGCTTATTACTGGACACATCGTTTCTGCCTTTATTAGGGAGTAGGCCAGTAGGGTTAGCCTATAGCCCAAACCTATTATCCAATATTCGTATTATCAGTCAGAACCACATGTTAAATCACTGATATGCCACCAGATTGTCAAATAAACTCATTTTAGTGAAATACTTACAATAAAAATTGAATAATCATACGTAACGGTAACGTCATATTATAAGGCGATCGATCACTACTCTCACCAAAACAGACCCATGTCCATGCTCGATGCTGATGCTGGCATGCACTCAGTCAGTGCCAGGCCCAGTGCAGTGGCAGTTTCCGCCTCATCGTGTTAAAAATCACACAGTGCAACAAACCGCAAAAAGATTCACTGTATAAATATCACGGGCTGTTCGTTAAATTTCCTGTGGCGATTATAGTGAACAAATGCTTACACTTTCGTCCGATAAATTGAAATATTACGATTGTTTACATCACCATCAAGGACAAGGATCATAGCGCACGAAGTCACGTGATCTGCGTTTGCAGCTATAAAAATGTGTCTAAAAACTGTTTGCTTCGTTTTTTATTTCAAACAAGTAACTTTGTTGCAATGACCCAATGTGCATGATGTTCTAAATAAAGTACTAATCATTTATATTATTGACAGTCCTTTTCTTAAATTAATTGAATCTGTTCTCTACACATACTGCTAGCTATAGAGCATAGCCATAGGCTATAACCATATAATATATACACCCCCCTATTATACGACTCTGTCTGACAGCTAGGTGTGAATGTAATATTCAGCCCAAAAATTCCATGTAAGCCGCCCTAGCCTATGGAACACAAAAAAGATTATTGTTTGTGTTTTGACACTAACAGCAAGCAAACCAAGTTGAAACTTGTTTTGAATTTCATGCAACTTCAATATCGTCTTTGGCTTTGCCGTTTTAACTTTACTGCACAAATGGCTGAAGCAACTCGTCTCAGTTTATACAGGAACCATGGCTATATTTTGTTTACTTCGGTTTTGCGAATTTTACTCAAAATCGTATTTAGTGAGGGGCCTACTCCGCTGGATTCACCCCAATATAATGCTATACAATTCGATAAAAACTATACGAGGTTTTTATATTTTGTAAACACATTCAATATGTGGCGAAACGAGTGACTGGTGTATAACGAAATACTGCAAATGAAACAATTGTTATTAGATCTATAACAGTAACAAATAAATTCCTAATATCTATGTTTATTTAAAATAACGGACAAGTACGCGTCGATGGACATTAAAAGTGTGGACCGCATACATGAAGGAAAACCGCATTACATCCGGGAACCCCGCAACTGCTGAAACCCCCTTCCGGCGGGGAGGTAATGCCGATTTACCAAGATTAAGAGTCTTGCCGTTCGTAGCCTTCCAAGAGTCCGACTGATTGACCGAGATATCCGCCCCTATTTGACGACAGGATAATTACATCTTGGAACTCACCCACGTGTGCTCTGGCATAGCGGTCAGATTGGATTACTGCTGGCTGCGGTAGTCATCAGCCGCAGGCGACAACCGGGGCGCCACGATTATTAAATTCTACGGTTGTTCACGCTGTGTTGTTCACGCTGTGTTGTTCACGCTGTGTTGTTCACGCTGTGTTGTTCACGCTGTGTTGTTCACGCTGTGTTGTTCACGCTGTGTTGTTCACGCTGTGTTGTTCACGCTGTGTTGTTCACGCTGTGTTGTTCACGCTGTGTTGTTCACGCTGTGTTGTTCACGCTGTGTTGTTCACGCTGTGTTGTTCACGCTGTGTTGTTCACGCTGTGTTGTTCACGCTGTGTTGTTCACGCTGTGTTGTTCACGCTGTGTTGTTCACGCTGTGTTGTTCACGCTGTGTTGTTCACGCTGTGTTGTTCACGCTGTGTTGTTCACGCTGTGTTGTTCACGCTGTGTTGTTCACGCTGTGTTGGTCACGCTGTGTTGTTCACGCTGTGTTGTTCACGCTGTGTTGTTCACGCTGTGTTGTTCACGCTGTGTTGTTCACGCTGTGTTGTTCACGCTGTGTTGGTCACGCTGTGTTGGTCACGCTGTGTTGGTCACGCTGTGTTGGTCACGCTGTGTTGTTCACGCTGTGTTGTTCACGCTGTGTTGTTCACGCTGTGTTGGTCACGCTGTGTTGGTCACGCTGTGTTGTTCACGCTGTGTTGTTCACGCTGTGTTGTTCACGCTGTGTTGTTCACGCTGTGTTATTCACGCTGTGTTATTCACGCTGTGTTGGTCATGCTGTGTTGTTCACGCTGTGTTGGTCACGCTGTGTTGGTCACGCAGTGTTGTTCACGCTGTGTTGTTCACGCTGTGTTGGACATGCTGTGTTGTTCACGCTGTGTTGTTCACGCTGTGTTGGTCATGCTGTGTTGTTCACGCTGTGTTGTTCACGCTGTGTTGTTCACGCTGTGTTGGTCATGCTGTGTTGTTCACGCTGTGTTGTTCACGGTGTGTTGTTCACGCTGTGTTATTCACGCTGTGTTATTCACGCTGTGTTATTCACGCTGTGTTGGTCATGCTGTGTTGTTCACGCTGTGTTGGTCACGCTGTGTTGGTCACGCAGTGTTGTTCACGCTGTGTTGTTCACGCTGTGTTGTTCATGCTGTGTTGTTAACGCTGTGTTGGTCATGCTGTGTTGTTCACGCTGTGTTATTCACGCTGTGTTATTCACGCTGTGTTGCAGGGCTTTGTTTTATATCGAGCAGCACTTGTGCGCATGTACACGTCCGTGTATGCGCACCCGTTTGTGCGGTTGTTTCCCCCTTTAGTTTACGGTTTATGTCAATGTATACTTTCGCTTAACGCATGTGTTTTCTGTTGGTATACTATTATGCGACACAATTTTATTAGTATACATTCAAGCAGCTGATTGTACGCTAGGCTGTTAGTTGTACTGCGATGCTTATCATATACCGTACTACTGTGTCTTTCAATGTACAATCAGCCGCCAGGTAATCCGGTTTTAAGTAAACGATCTGGATTGCAATATTACCATTACAGCGTATTTGGTGTCATCTTTACCTATCGTAAACAGAGTCAGGCCAAGCTGTAGTTAATTACGGACTGTTAGGGGCACACCCCCGAGCGGGAAGGGCGCTGGCACGCAAGATGGTAGAAAACGAGTGCGATGCTTTGGAATGGATTCATGGGCAGAGGCGGCACAGAGGGCGGCTGAGAGGGCGGAGTGGAGGAATCTTTACAATATAATACATACCCTCTTCAAGCTTCGCCAGCTGTTTCTGTTGTTGTGCCAGGGAGTCGTCGAACCGTGTCTGTAACCGTTCCAGGGTTTCATTGAACTGTTTCTGTTGTAGTTCTAAAGAGTCTTTGTAGTCCTGGTGCTGACGGTCGACAGTGTCCTGGAGGTGGGCACCAAAGCCGACAGTGTACTCGAGTCGTCGTTGACGTTGTCGTCGTCGTGACAATGACTGCTGGTACACTGCGACATGACAGGTGATAAATACATGATACATGAGACAGCACACACCACCACGAGAGATCGTACGGTTGCAGACATTGCTGGTGGACTACGTCTTCACCGTTAGGTTACTCGGTCGGCAAAGTCGCTTCGTTCGACAGCGTTGAGTGCTTCCTGGTTGGGCGCTTTCTGACGACATATAGGTCACTTTGTATCAACCCACTGACACACTAACTCGCAATTATAGAATTGTACAACGTGTAGAGTTACGCCAGACGCATACAACAATGAAATGCATTACTGACAGTAATAATTTAATGTGTGCTTTTCATATTTGTATTATTCCCACACTGATCAATGTGTAACCATAGCGAATAACCTGAGCTCTAGCAGCAATCACAGTTTGCAAGTTCCTTTCGTATACAATCAGTCAGTTATACGAGACATGTTCTTGTGGAAAAGACTATATCCCGCTTGGTCACGGTTCACTAAGCATCGAACACAGTGTATCGTATGTGGGCCCGAGGAGCGAGCGGGTAACCTGACGTTGTAACGACGCTGTATCAACGTCAGGTACTGACGTCGAAATAAAACATTGGATTTAAAAGTTGTATCAACGTCGTATGTCAGACGTCGTTCCCGTGTCTGCTGAAGACATTGTTCCCGTGTCTGCTGAAGACATTGTTCCCGTGTTGGGTGTCGACATTGTTCCCGTGTTGGGTGACGACGTTGTTCCAGTGTCAGGGGTCGACGTTGTTCCAGTGTCGGGTGACGACGTTGTTCCAGTGTCGGGTGACGATGTTGTTCCCGTGTTGGGTGATGACGTTGTTCCCGTGTTGGGTGACGACGTTGTTCCTGTGTCGGGTGACGACGTTGTTCCAGTGTCGGGTGACGACGTTGTTCCAGTGTCGGGTGACGACGTTGTTCCCGTGTTGGGTGACGACGTTGTTCCCGTGTTGGGTGACGACGTTGTTCCCGTGTTGGGTGACGACGTTGTTCCTGTGTCGGGTGACGACGTTGTTCCAGTGTCGGGTGACGACGTTGTTCCAGTGTTGGGTGTCGACGTTGTTCCAGTGTCGGGTGTCGACGTTGTTCCCGTGTCGGGTGTCGACGTTGTTCCCGTGTTGGGTGACGACGTTGTTCCCGTGTTGGGTGTCGACGTTGTTCCCGTGTTGGGTGACGACGTTGTTCCCGTGTTGGGTGACGACGTTGTTCCTGTGTTGGGGTGACGACGTTGTTCCCGTGTTGGGTGACGACGTTGTTCCCGTGTTGGGTGACGACGTTGTTCCCGTGTGGGGTGACGACGTTGTTCCTGTGTCGGGTGACGACGTTGTTCCCGTGTCGGGTGACGACGTTGTTCCCGTGTTGGGTGACGACGTTGTTCCCGTGTTGGGTGACGACGTTGTTCCTGTGTCGGGTGACGACGTTGTTCCGGTGTTGGGTGACGACGTTGTTCCCGTGTTGGGTGACGACGTTGTTCCAGTGTCGGGTGTCGACGTTGTTCCCGTGTTGGGTGACGACGTTGTTCCCGTGTTGGGTGACGACGTTGTTCCCGTGTTGGGTGACGACGTTGTTCCAGTGTCGGGTGTCGACGTTGTTCCCGTGTTGGGTGACGACGTTGTTCCCGTGTTGGGTGACGACGTTGTTCCCGTGTCGGGTGTCGACGTTGTTCCCGTGTTGGGTGACGACGTTGTTCCCGTGTTGGGTGACGACGTTGTTCCCGTGTTGGGTGACGACGTTGTTCCAGTGTCGGGTGACGACGTTGTTCCCGTGTTGGGTGACGACGTTGTTCCAGTGTCGGGTGACGACGTTGTTCCCGTGTTGGGTGACGACGTTGTTCCCGTGTTGGGTGACGACTTTGTTCCTGTGTCGGGTGACGACGTTGTTCCCGTGTAGGGTGACGACGTTGTTCCCGTGTTGGGTGTCGACGTTGTTCCAGTGTCGGGTGACGACGTTGTTCCAGTGTCGGGTGACGACGTTGTTCCCGTGTTGGGTGACGACGTTGTTCCCGTGTTGGGTGACGACTTTGTTCCTGTGTCGGGTGTCGACGTTGTTCCAGTGTTGGGTGACAACGTTGTTCCCGTGTTGGGTGTCGACGTTGTTCCAGTGTCGGGTGACGACGTTGTTCCAGTGTCGGGTGACGACGTTGTTCCCATGTTGGGTGACGACGTTTTTCCTTTGTCGGGTGACGACGTTGTTCCCGTGTTGGGTGACAACGTTGTTCCTGTGTCTGGTGACGACGTTGTTCCCATGTTGGATGACGACGTTGTTCCTGTGTCGGGTGACGACGTTGTTCCCGTGTTGGGTGACGACGTTGTTCCCGGGTTGGGTGTTGACGTTGTTCCAGTGTCGGGTGACGACGTTGTTCCAGTGTCAGGTGACGACGTTGTTCCCGTGTTGGGTGACGACGTTGTTCCTTTGTCGGGTGTCGACGTTGTTACAATGTTAGGTGACGACGTTGTTACAATGTTGGGTGACGACGTTGTTACAATGTCGGGTGACGACGTTGTTCCTGTGTTGGGTGTCGACGTTGTTCCAGTGTCGGGTGACGACGTCGTTACAGTGTCGGGTGACGACGTTGTTCCCGTGTTGGGTGACGACGTTGTTCCAGTATCGGGTGCCAACGTTGTTCCAGTGTCGGGTGACGACGTCGTTCCAGGGTCGGGTGACGACGTTGTTCCCGTGTTGGGTGACGACGTTGTTCCCGTGTTGGGTGACGACTTTGTTCCTGTGTCGGGTGACGACGTTGTTCCCGTGTAGGGTGACGACGTTGTTCCCGTGTTGGGTGTCGACGTTGTTCCAGTGTCGGGTGACGACGTTGTTCCAGTGTCGGGTGACGACGTTGTTCCCGTGTTGGGTGACGACGTTGTTCCCGTGTTGGGTGACGACTTTGTTCCTGTGTCGGGTGTCGACGTTGTTCCCGTGTTGGGTGACGACGTTGTTCCCGTGTTGGGTGTCGACGTTGTTCCAGTGTCGGGTGACGACGTTGTTCCAGTGTCGGGTGACGACGTTGTTCCCATGTTGGGTGACGACGTTTTTCCTTTGTCGGGTGACGACATTGTTCCCGTGTTGGGTGACAACGTTGTTCCTGTGTCTGGTGACGACGTTGTTCCCATGTTGGATGACGACGTTGTTCCTGTGTCGGGTGACGACGTTGTTCCCGTGTTGGGTGACGACGTTGTTCCCGTGTTGGGTGTTGACGTTGTTCCAGTGTCGGGTGACGACGTTGTTCCAGTGTCAGGTGACGACGTTGTTCCCGTGTTAGGTGACGACGTTGTTCCTTTGTCGGGTGTCGACGTTGTTACAATGTTAGGTGACGACGTTGTTACAATGTTGGGTGACGACGTTGTTACAATGTCGGGTGACGACGTTGTTCCTGTGTCGGGTGTCGACGTTGTTCCTGTGTCGGGTGACGACGTTGTTCCAGTGTCGGGTGACGACGTCGTTACAGTGTCGGGTGACGACGTTGTTCCCGTGTTGGGTGACGACGTTGTTCCAGTGTCGGGTGCCAACGTTGTTCCAGTGTCGGGTGACGACGTCGTTCCAGTGTCGGGTGCCAACGTTGTTCCCGTGTCGGGTGTCGACGTTGTTCCCGTGTTGGGTGACGACGTTGTTCCCGTGTTGGGTGTCGACGTTGTTCCAGTGTTGGGTGTCGACGTTGTTCCAGTGTCGGGTGACGACGTTGTTCCCGTGTTGGGTGACGACGTTGTTCCAGTGTCGGGTGTCGACGTTGTTCCAGTGTCGGGTGACGACGTTGTTCCAGTGTCGGGTGACGACGTTGTTCCAGTGTCGGGTGACGACGTCGTTCCAGTGTCGGGTGACGACGTTGTTCCCGTGTTGGGTGACGACGTTGTTCCTCTGTCGGGTGACGACGTTGTTCCAGTGTCGGGTGTCGACGTTGTTCCTGTGTCGGGTGTCGACGTTGTTCCAGTGTCGGGTGACGACGTTGTTCCAATGTCGGGTTACGACGTTGTTCCTGTGTAGGGTGACGACGTTGTTCCTATGTAGGGTGACGACGTTGTTCCAATGTCGGGTTACGACGTTGTTCCTGTGTAGGGTGACGAGGTTGTTCCCGTGTTGGGTGACGACGTTGTTCCCTTGTCGGGTGTCCGGGTGTCGACGTTGTTCCTGTGTTGGGTGACGACGTTGTTCCCGTGTTGGGTGACGACGTTGTTCCCGTGTTGGGTGACGACGTTGTTCCCTTTGTTGGGTGTCGACGTTGTTCCCTGTTGGGTGACGACGTTGTTCCCTGTTGGGTTGACGACGTTGTTCCCTGTCGGGTGACGACGTTGTTCCCCGTGTCGGGGCGACGTTGTTCAATGTAGGTGACGACTTGTTCCGTGGTCGACGTTTTCCTGTTGGGTGACGACGTTGTTCCTTGTCGGGTGACGACGTTGTTCCTGTGTCGGGTGACGACGTTGTTCCAGTGTTGGGTGACGACGTTGTTCCCGTGTTGGGTGACGACGTTGTTCCCGTGTTGGGTGACGACGTTGTTCCAGTGTCGGGTGACGACGTTGTTCCAGTGTGGGGGCGACGTTGTTCCCGTGTTGGGTGCGACGTTTTTCCTTGTTGGGTGACGACGTTGTTCCCGTGTTGGGTGACGACGTTGTTCCCGTGTTGGGTGACGACGTTGTTCCCGTGTTGGGTGACGACGTTGTTCCCGTGTTGGGTGACGACGTTGTTCCCGTGTTGGGTGACGACGTTGTTCCCGTGTTGGGTGACGACGTTGTTCCAGTGTTGGGTGACGACGTTGTTCCCGTGTTGGGTGACGACGTTGTTCCCGTGTTGGGTGACGACGTTGTTCCTGTGTTGGGTGACGACGTTGTTCCCGTGTTGGGTGACGACGTTGTTCCAGTGTTGGGTGACGACGTTGTTCCCGTGTTGGGTGACGACGTTGTTCCCGTGTTGGGGGACGACGTTGTTCCCGTGTTGGGTGACGACGTTGTTCCTTTTTTGGGTGCGACGTTGTTCGTGGGCACGTTTTTCGGGGTGACGACGTTGTTCCTGTGTTGGGTGACGACGTTGTTCCCTGTTGGGGGACGACGTTGTTCCCTGTTGGGTGACGACGTTGTTCTGTCGGGTGACGACGTTGTTCCCTTTTTCGGGTGACGACGTTGTTCCCGTGTTGGGTGACGACGTTGTTCCAGTGTCGGGTGTCGACGTTGTTCCGTGTTGGGGGACGACGTTGTTCCCTTTTTTGGGTGCGACGTTGTTCCCTGTTGGGTGACGACGTTGTTCCCTGTTTGGGGGCGACGTTGTTCCAGTGTCGGGTGCGACGTTGTTCCTGTGTTGGGTGACGACGTTGTTTTTTTCCCGGTTTTTTGGGTGACGACGTTGTTTTTTCCCGTTTTTTGGGTGACGACGTTGTTCCGTGTCGGGTGCGACGTTGTTCCATGTTGGGGTGACGACGTTGTTACAATGTTGGGTGACGACGTTGTTCCAATGTCGGGTGACGACGTTGTTCCTGTGTCGGGTGACGACGTTGTTACAATGTTAGGTGACGACGTTGTTACAATGTTGGGTGACGACGTTGTTACAATGTCGGGTGACGACGTTGTTCCTGTGTCGGGTGACGACGTTTTTCCATTTTCGGGTGCGACGTTGTTCCCGTGTTGGGTGACGACGTTGTTCCCGTGTTGGGTGTCGACGTTGTTCCAGTGTCGGGTGACGACGTTGTTCCAGTGTCGGGTGACGACGTTGTTCCCGTGTTGGGTGACGACGTTGTTCCTTTGTCGGGTGTCGACGTTGTTCCCGTGTTGGGTGACGACGTTGTTCCCGTGTTGGGGGGACGACGTTGTTCCCGTTTTGGGGGACGACGTTGTTCCCGTGTTGGTGACGACGTTGTTCCTGTGTCGGGTGACGACGTTGTTCCCGTGTGGGTGACGACGTTGTTCCCGTGTTGGGTGCGACGTTGTTCCCTGTTGGGTGACGACGTTGTTCCGTGTTGGGTGACGACGTTGTTCCTGTGTCGGGTGACGACGTTGTTCCGTGTGGGTGACGACGTTGTTCCCGTGTTGGGTGCGACGTTGTTCCCGTGTTGGGTGACGACGTTGTTCCAGTGTCGGGGGCGACGTTGTTCCCGTGTTGGGTGGACGTTGTTCCCTTTTTTGGGTGCGACGTTGTTCCCTGTTGGGTGCGACGTTGTTCCCTGTTGGGTGACGACGTTGTTCCCGTGTTGGGTGACGACGTTGTTCCCTGTTGGGGGGACGACGTTGTTCCCTGTTGGGTGACGACGTTGTTCCCTGTTGGGTGACGACGTTGTTCCTGTGTCGGGTGACGACGTTGTTCCGGGGTTGGGTGACGACTTGTTCCCGTGTTGGGTGACGACGTTGTTCCCGTGTTGGGTGACGACGTTGTTCCCTTTTTCGGTTTTCGACGTTGTTCCCTGTTGGGTGACGACGTTGTTCCCTGTTGGGTGACGACGTTGTTCCGTGTCGGGTGACGACGTTGTTCCGGGGTTTTTTGGGGACGACGTTGTTTCCCCCGTTGGGTGACGACGTTGTTCCCTGTTGGGTGCGACGTTGTTCCCTGTTGGGTGACGACGTTGTTCCCGTGTTGGGTGACGACGTTGTTCCCGTGTTGGGTGACGACGTTGTTTCCCGTGTCGGGTGTCGACGTTGTTCCGTGTTGGGTTACGACGTTTTTCCGTGTTGGGTGACGACGTTGTTCCAGTGTCGGGTGCGACGTTGTTCCCGTGTTGGGTGACGACGTTGTTCCCTGTTGGGTGACGACGTTGTTCCGTGTCGGGTGACGACGTTGTTCCTGTTGGGTGACGACGTTGTTCCGTGTCGGGTGACGACGTTGTTCCTGTGTCGGGTGACGACGTTGTTCCTGTGTCGGGTGACGACGTTGTTCCAGTGTCGGGTGTCGACGTTGTTCCAGTGTCGGGTGACGACGTTGTTCCGTGTTGGGTGACGACGTTGTTCCCGTGTTGGGTGACGACGTTGTTCCTTTGTCGGGTGACGACGTTGTTCCCGTGTTGGGTGAGACGTTGTTCCAGTGTTGGGTGACGACGTTGTTCCCGTTTTGGGTGACGACGTTGTTCCCGTGTTGGATGACGACGTTGTTCCCGTGTCGGGTGCGACGTTGTTCCCGTGTTGGGTGACGACGTTGTTACCGTGTTGGGTGGACGTTGTTCCGTGTCGGGTGACGACGTTGTTCCAGTGTCGGGGGACGACGTTGTTCCCGTGTTGGGTGCGACGTTGTTCCTTGTCGGGTGTCGACGTTGTTCCTTTTTGGGTGACGACGTTGTTCCCTGTTGGGTGACGACGTTGTTCCAATGTCGGGTGCGACGTTGTTCCCGTGTCGGGTGGACGTTGTTCTGTTGGGGGACGACGTTGTTCTGTTGGGTGCGACGTTGTTCCCTGTTGGGTGACGACGTTGTTCCCGTGTTGGTGACGACGTTGTTCCCGTGTTGGGGGGACGACGTTGTTCCCGTGTTGGGTGCGACATTGTTCCCGTGTTGGGAGCGACGTTGTTCCCGTGTCGGGTGACGACGTTGTTCCCGGGGTTGGGTGACGACTTGTTCCCGTGTTGGGTGACGACGTTGTTCCCGTGTTGGGTTTACGACGTTGTTCCCGTGTGGTTGCGACGTTGTTCCGTGTGGGTGACGACGTTGTTCCGTGTCGGTGACGACGTTGTTACAATGTCGGGTGACGACGTTGTTCCTTTTGGGTGACGACGTTGTTCCCGTGTTGGGTGACGACGTTGTTCCAATGTCGGGTGTCGACGTTGTTCCCGTGTTGGGTGACGACGTTGTTCCAGTGTCGGGTGACGACGTTGTTCCAGTGTCGGGTGACGACGTTGTTCCTGTGTCGGGTGACGACGTTGTTCCTGTGTCGGGTGACGACGTTGTTACAATGTTGGGTGACGACGTTGTTACAATGTGGGTGACGACGTTGTTCCTTGTCGAGGTGACGACGTTGTTCCCAGTGTCGGGTGACGACGTTGTTCCAGTGTCGGGTGACGACGTTGTTCCAGTGTCGGGTGACGACGTTGTTCCAGTGTTTGGGTGTCGACGTTGTTCCAGTGTCGGGTGACGACGTTGTTCCAGTGTTGGGTGACGACGTTGTTCCCGTGTTGGGTGACGACGTTGTTCCAGTGTCGGGTGTCGACGTTGTTCCCGTGTTGGGTGACGACGTTGTTCCCGTGTGGGTGACGACGTTGTTCCCGTGTTGGGTGACGACGTTGTTCCCGTGTTGGTGACGACGTTGTTCCTGTGTCGGGTGACGACGTTGTTCCCGTGTTGGGTGACGACGTTGTTCCCGTGTTGGGTGACGACGTTGTTCCTGTGTCGGGTGACGACGTTGTTCCTGTGTCGGGTGACGACGTTGTTCCAGTGTTGGGTGTCGACGTTGTTCCTGTGTGGGGTGTCGACGTTGTTCCCGTGTCGGGTGACGACGTTGTTCCAGTGTCGGGTGTCGACGTTGTTCCAGTGTCGGGTGTCGACGTTGTTCCTGTGTCGGGTGTCGACGTTGTTCCGTGTTGGGTGACGACGTTGTTCCAGTGTCGGGTGACGACGTTGTTCCAGTGTCGGGTGACGACGTTGTTCCAGTGTCGGGTGTCGACGTTGTTCCTGTGTCGGGTGACGACGTTGTTCCGTGTCGGGTGATCGACGTTGTTCCAGTGTCGGGTGTCGACGTTGATCCAATGTAGGGTGCGACGTTGTTCCAGTGTCGGGTGACGACGTTGTTCCAGTGTCGGGTTACGACGTTGTTCCTGTGTCGGGTGTCGACGTTGATCCAGTGTCGAGTGACGACGTTGTTCCTGTGTAGGGTGACGACGTTGTTACAATGTTGGGTGACGACGTTGTTCCTGTGTAGGGTGACGACGTTGTTCCAATGTCTGGTGATGTCGTTGTTCCTGTGTCGGGTGACGACGTTGTTCCTGTGTAGGGTGATGACGTTGTTCCTGTGTAGGGTGACGACGTTGTTCCAATGTCGGGTCACGACGTTGTTCCTGTGTAGAGTGACGACGTTGTTCCTGTGTATGGTGACGACATTGTTCCAATGGGTGTACACACACTACAGGGTGTACACCCACTACAGGGTGTACACACACTACAGGGTGTACACCCACTACAGGGTGTACACTCACTACATGGTGTTCACACACTATAGGGTGTACACCCACTACAAGGTGTTCACACACTACAGGGTGTACACACACTACAGGGTGAACACACACTACAGGGTGTTCACACACTACAGGATGTTCACACACTACAGGGTGTACACACACTGCAGGGTGTTCACATACTACAGGGTGTTCACACACTACAGGGTGTACACACACTAAAGGGTGTTCACACACTACAGGGTGTTCACACACTACAGAGTGTACACACACTACAGGGTGTACACACACTACAGGGTGTACACACACTACAGGGTGTACACACACTAGCTGGGTGTACACACACTACAGGGTGTTCACACACTACAAGGTGTACACACACTACAGGGTGTTCACACACTACAGTGTATACACACACTACAGGGTGTTCTCACACTACAGGGTGTACTCTCATACAGTGTATACACACACTACAGGGTGTACACACACTACAGGGTGTACACACACTACAGTGTATACACACACTACAGGGTGTAGTCACACTACAGGGTATACTCACACTACAGGGTGTACACACACTACAGGGTGTACTCACACTACAGGGTGTACACACACTACAGGGTATTCACACACTACAGGGTGTTCACACACTACAGGGTGTATACACACAACCAGTAGGCCCTAGACTAAATACACAACAGTGGTATTGTTTAATCCCTTGGTTTTCGTTCTATTTCTTGAATTTTGATGATATCGACGCGAAATCGTCACTATTATTATTTAACAGTAATAACAAATATGGTATATTATACAGTACTCCGGAAGTGATATATTTTGCCTCTTACATTGAATCATCAACATCAGTAACTTGTATTAAAAACTTCAAATGTAAATTTTATTCTGATCTATGTGATTTCTTCTTCTGCGTGCCAAAACTGTTCCAGGGTAGGCCGTCATGGCGCAACAAGTCGCACGGTCGTGTGGTTGCAGCAATCAGTTGCGTTCATTCAACACCACGTCATACTAATTGTGTCCCATACATCGTGCTTGTAGAAACCGCGACTACATCTAATTATTGTAACCGACTTTGTTTTGTAGCTACGTGACCTAAGGAATTCTTCGTTGGTTGACTTTTCTAAGTTATGTTAAGTTATTCAAAATAAGATTCAGCAACACATAGTAATGCAGCAGAAACCTAGCCTAGGTTACCCAGGCTCCGCGAGGTGGCAGCACTTTTAAGCCCCTCAACTCTGCCTGGGAAACTAATGCCAGGGCGGCCTTACCCCAGATTAGGGTAGAGACGCTGATTGGCTCTCAGGCCAACTACGAAATAAAAATTTAAATAACGATATACTTTTACAAGACAATGATATCATATCAAAAATATTCAACATTAAATTTACATTAACACAAAAATAAGTAAAAAAATGATTTACAGTTGTACATCAAATAAGAATTGCGGCCGGATTAACCAGTATACGTGAGGTGGCAACATTGTTTAGCCCCACACGGATAACATAAAAATTAAATAAGGATACCTTTTTATCAAATAATGCTGTATTATAAAAAATAACTATTCAAAATTAAAGTTATATTAACACAAAATAAATATAAATACAAATTTGCATTTGTTTATAAAAATGACGGCCGGCTTAACCAGTATCCATGAGGTAGCAGCATTGTTTAGATCACGCGGATAATATTCAAAAGCCGCCAAAATCGCCAGACTGTCTTCTCGGCGTAGTTACGCAGCTGAGTGACAGTCGGTTAAGCGAGACTAATGGCCCGGTCACACTGGCCCGAATGCCATTCAGTTTGTTTTCCGAATAGGAATTTGGGTGTTTGGGGAGCGAACGGATCATATTCGGGAAGCATTCGGTGTGTTCTGGTAGCATACTGACTGTTCGGCTCCGTACGGATGCATACGGAATGGCATTCGGTATCTCCAAAAATGTGTTGTGCATGTTCAAAATAAGTTTCATCGACCATCCGAATGTGGCGTCCATGTGTATTCCGGAAGTATTCGGGAAGCATTTTGGAGAATACGGCATGTACGGAAAACGTGGAAGCATGCATCTAGTTTATGGTGCATTCGGAATAGAAATTTGGAGGTGCTGGGTTCCGTGTGCTTTCCGAATGACCCCGAATGGACCTAGAACATGACCAATGCTTTCCGAACGTTTTCAGTATCCTTCGGAAAGCGTGCGGAAAGAGTTTGGTCCATTCTAGGTCGATTCGCCGAGTTCTGAAAGCATTCGGAAAGCGTTCGGAAATGAAACCTTTCGAAGTCAACATGCGGGAAGTATTCGGTCTATTTTGAAAGCATTCTGAAACCATACTGAAAACATTCGGAAAACAAACGGAAAGCATTCGTGGGGAAAACACATTCGGAGGGACTTTCGGCCAGTTTAAGAAATCACTCCACTTTGATATACGGAAAACAAACGGAAGCTCATTCGGGCCAGTGGATGCCATAAGCAGACACCTAGATGCAGTAGAAACCGCGACTACACCTGTTTGCGTATGACCGTGGGAACTTTCCAATACCTCCCGCCGTACAGCGAGGGCCAAACTAACTGTTGTTCTTATAAAGATGCAAACTGGTCCTCAAAATAATTTCAAATCTGCATAGCAATTGCGGCTGTCACACTAATTGAACAAGTTGAGTCGAATCCACTTATTTTGAAAGTTTTTTTAATCGAAACGTGCAATTTCCTGGGTGATGGTAACAAATAGTGCACATTTGGGTTATTGTTTTATCTGTCGTGTTTTGGGTACATACAACAAATGTAAAATGTTCACAAAGTATTTGCATATTGTGAGCTACGCGAAATTAGAGGATTCTTATTTATTATAAACAACATCTACATTTACATTGTCTCTGACGTGTTATGCAATTTCACAAGCTCTTGTTAGACGTAGCTACCACGAGTAGTGCGATCCCAGTGCCACAGATTACGTCACGCTGGTCACTAGTTTACACACGATGTGACCACTTTATCACATTTTCCGGTTTGTAACGTGTGACATTTCGACGACTTTCAATATCACTTGCTCTATTAACATTACTCGTAGTTGCACGATTCACACACTCATTGCGATTTACAACAACCGGAGAACAATACGTCTATGAAACAATGAAACTCTACCCTGAACAGTTAAAAAAAATTGTGAAATTATGTGATAATACAAAATAATGTTTTTAAATGTTATTTATAATATATTTACAAAAGCATAGTAATCACATGCCTGTCAACGCAACCCAATATGTGTGCACTTGCACGTAAGCCAGGAGCTTGACGCTAACATTTGTATAGAAGCAACTGAATTATTTGCATTCACATAGGTTGAGATCCATTTATTAGTAAGCATGATCAGTTATTATTATACAATTAAGGCAACTATGTCGTATTATTCAAGTGTATAATGCATTATACAATGGAATTAGATTACACGCACGCATGCGTGCACACACGCACAGTAGGCACACATACGTGTGTATTTGCATCATATGAATGCAAAGCATTGCTCTGGATTAAAGAGCCCATTTATACCATCTGCCTTCTGAAACGTACCAGATATATCCGTTTATTCCTTAAATATGCAGATAGTTAAGTATTATTATTATTATTATAGTACCCTAATTTTGGTTAAAGGTTTCCTTTAAATATTCAACTTTCAGTGGTGCCATTGTTTAATAGTTAACTGGCTGTGCAATACGCCTCCAGTCCGGTGTAGCTCCGTCCTCCAGTCCGGTGTAGCTATGTCCTCCAGTCCGGTGTAGCTCCGTCGTCTAGTCCGGTGTAGCTCCGTCCTCCAGTCCGGTGTAGTTCCGTCCTCCAGTCCGGTGTAGCTCCGTCCTCCAGTCCGGTGTAGCTCCGTCCTCCAGTCCGGTGTAGCTCCGTCCTCCAGTCCGGTGTAGCTCCGTCCTCCAGTCCGGTGTAGCTCCGTCCTCCAGTCCGGTGTAGCTCCGTCCTCCAGTCCGGTGTAGCTCCGACCTTTAGTTCGGTGTAGCTCCGTCGTCTAGTCCGGTGTAGCTCCGTCCTCCCGTCCGGTGTAGCTCCGTCCTCCAGTCCGGTGTAGCTCCGTCCTCCAGTCCGGTGTAGCTCCGTCCTCCAGTCCGGTGTAGCTCCGTCCTCTAGTCCGGTGTAGCTCCGTCCTCCAGTCCGGTGTAGCTCCGCCCGCCCTAGTCCGGTGTAGCTCCGTCCTCCAGTCCGGTGTAGCTCCGTCCTCCAGTCCGGTGTAGCTCCGTCGTCTAGTCCGGTGTAGCTCCGTCCTCCAGTCCGGTGTAGCTCCGTCGTCTAGTCCGGTGTAGCTCCGTCCTCCAGTCCGGTGTAGCTCCGTCCGCCAGTCCGGTGTAGCTCCGTCCTCCAGTCCGGTGTAGCTCCGTCGTCTAGTCCGGTGTAGCTCCGTCCTCCAGTCCGGTGTAGCTCCGTCCTCCAGTCCGGTGTAGCTCCGTCCTCCAGTCCGGTGTAGCTCCGTCCTCCAGTCCGGTGTAGCTCCGTCCTCCAGTCCGGTGTAGCTCCGTCCTCCAGTCCGGTGAGCTCCGTCCTCCAGTCCGGTGTAGCTCCGTCCTCCAGTCCGGTGTAGCTCCGTCCTCCAGTCCGGTGTAGCTCCGTCCTCCAGTCCGGTGTAGCTCCGTCCGTCCTAGCAGTCCGGTGTAGCTCCGTCCTCCAGTCCGGTGTAGCTCCGTCCTCCAGTCCGGTGTAGCTCCGTCCTCCAGTCCGGTGTAGCTCCGTCCTCCAGTCCGGTGTAGCTCCGTCCTCCAGTCCGGTGTAGCTCCGTCCTCCAGTCCGGTGTAGCTCCGTCCTCCAGTCCGGTGTAGCTCCGTCCTCCAGTCCGGTGTAGCTCCGTCCTCTAGTCCGGTGTAGCTCCGTCCTCCAGTCCGGTGTAGCTCCGTCCTCTAGTCCGGTGTAGCTCCGTCCTCCAGTCCGGTGTAGCTCCGTCCTCCAGTCCGGTGTAGCTCCGTCCTCTAGTCCGGTGTAGCTCCGTCCTCCAGTCCGGTGTAGCTCCGTCCTCCAGTCCGGTGTAGCTCCGTCCTCCAGTCCGGTGTAGCTCCGTCCTCCAGTCCGGTGTAGCTCCGTCCTCCAGTCCGGTGTAGCTCCGTCCTCCAGTCCGGTGTAGCTCCGTCCTCCAGTCCGGTGTAGCTCCGTCCTCCAGTCCGGTGTAGCTCCGTCCTCCAGTCCGGTGTAGCTCCGTCCTCCAGTCCGGTGTAGCTCCGTCCTCCAGTCCGGTGTAGCTCCGTCCTCCAGTCCGGTGTAGCTCCGTCCTCCAGTCCGGTGTAGCTCCGTCCTCCAGTCCGGTGTAGCTCCGTCCTCCAGTCCGGTGTAGCTCCGTCCTCCAGTCCGGTGTAGCTCCGTCCTCCAGTCCGGTGTAGCTCCGTCCTCCAGTCCGGTGTAGCTCCGTCTTCTAGTCCGGTGTAGCTCCGTCCAGTCGTCGTCACTTGTGCTTTCGCAGCAGTCTCAGTTTGACAACTGGTTCTCTCTACACCTGTAAGGTGGACAAGATGAAGAATCTGTGGCACAATTTAGAAGTCAAACCTTCAACACAGACGCTTCACTGGTTTCGACGACGCATCCAAACACCGTCTTGGAATATAAGTAAATAAGCACATGTTTGAGAAGACAATTTAGGGCCTCACTGGATAATGGGGGCATCATTCGGTCACCTGTTCGCCGTGCACACTGCGTAAGACGTGTGTGAATGTCACAAATATAGATGGATTTAATCAGCTTTGTCAACTTCGGTCGATTCGTCCGTGTCACGAAGGTCCTGGTAGTCCTCGTCTGCCGAGTGCCGTTGAGTCTGCCTCGACCTGACGTCAGAAACCCTCGTAGAGAAGGCAGCGTTGTCGTACTCCGTGTCATTTCTTGCAACAGGCGTCGTTGCCGCTTGGCGCCGGCTGTGGACAACATACACGGCGACAACGACAGCGACAAGGACAGCGACACCGGAGGCGATACCGAGTATAATGGTCAATGAGAACCGGGCCGTACCTGCAAAACCGAAAGGAAACCGCACGAGTACGGATCGACTCACATTGTGGATTTATATGAGAACTAATTACAGGTGGAAACAACGTGAGCTTGCGAGAACCTTAGACTATGCAAGTTCAGACTGTGTAAGTTTATTAAAAACAGAAGAACAAAGAAACATATGTGCATGCACAGGCGTAGTGTGTGTGTGTGTGTGTGTGTGTGTGTGTGTGTGTGTGTGTGTGTGTGTGTGTGTGTGTGTGTGTGTGTGTGTGTGTGTGTGTGTGTGTGTGTGTGTGTGTTGTGTGTGTGTGTGGGTGTGTGTGTGGGTGTGGTGTGGTGTGGGGTGGTGGTGTGTGTGGGTGTGGGTGTGGGTGGGTGTGTGGGTGGGTGTGTGGGTGTGGGTGTGGGTGTGTGTGTGGGTGTGGGTGTGGGTGTGTATTCTGTAAGTGTGAGTGTCTACGTGTGTGCAAGCGTGGTGAATGTGTGTGCGTGTGTTTCATTTTATGTGAAGATATGTAACGATAAGATAAACAGAACGTTGGTTAATATTTTTAATAATTTGCGAGTAATACGTAACATATAAATGTAGTAAATACAATACCGTTGGGAGGTTGCTGTGTCGCTGCAGGCGGTGGACAGGTCCCTCTGTTAACGCATGAGAATGTTTTCCGCCCGTCATTTTGCGAATTACACCACTCGCAATCAACGTAATGCTTGCATTCGCTGAAACGTAAAACCCAGAAAGTTAGGCAAACTGTATGACCGGTTTGCAGTTTAAGTTCACCGACAATTTGGTGCCTACGCATACACACGAAGGGAAACAGTGAGGTCAACGGGCGGGTTCACGAGTCGGCGGGTTCATGTATTTCCTACTGGTTCGACGCTAACAATTATTGAATGCGCCAAAGTCGACGCGCAGCATCAATAAACGATTCGCACAAGTTATTAGTGCAAACTATAGAGAGATCATATCTAAATCACGCAGCATATTTTGCAATGAGAGCAACAAATCCTGCTAGGTAGGCATCTGTGCATATTTGGACATAATTGATATCGCTATTTATTCCATCATCATCATCTACTTTCATCATAATTTAGTTGACGTCCATAGCGGATCTAAGCAGTGGGCCTGTTGGAGATCTAAGCTGTGGGGCTGTTGGAGATCTAAGCTGTGGGGCTGTTGGAGATCTAAGCTGTGGAGCTGTTGGAAATCTAAGCTGTGGGGCTGTTGGAGAACTAAGCTGTGGGCCTGTTGGAGATCTAAGCTGTGGGGCTATTGGAGATCTAAGCTGTGGGACTGTTGGAGATCTAAGCTGTGGAGCTGTTGGAGATCTAAGCTGTGGGGCTGTTGGAGATCTAAGCTGGGGGCCTGTTGGAGATCTAAGCTGTGGGGCTGTTGGAGATATCAGCTGTGAGGCTGTTGGAGATCTAAGCTGTGGGGCTGTTGGAGATATAAGCTGTGGAACTGTTGGAGATCTAAGCTGTGGAGCTGTTGGAGATCTAAGCTGTGGGCCTGTTGGAGATCTAAGCTGTGGAACTGTTGGAGATCTAAGCTGTGAGGCTGTTGGAGATCTAAGCTGTGGGGCTGTTGGAGATATAAGCTGTGGGCTGGTGGAGATCTCAGCTGTGGGGCTGTTGGAGACCCGAAGCGAAACTCTGGGAGATCTGCTTCTTTTGCGGATATCTGAGAGTTTCACAAATATCATTGAAACTCCCGGAAAATCCCGGAACGTTCGCTGATATATCGTACTACCTGTGTACCGTTGTTCAAATGGCACACATCTCATTGCAATTGACACTTGTTTACTTAACCAAAGGACAGCGTTAAGGATCTAACAGTACCTTTGCAGAGTCATATCCGCACACACAGTGGTGTAGCACAGCGGAAGTGTAGCCGCCCACGCTGTCTCGTTCTTCCGGGGACTCACATACGAGAGTCTCGGTATTGCCGGCGTGCACATGCTTGTGTCATCGCTGTTGGGAAACAACACAATGCTACAGCTGTGTACGGACCATCCAGTAATGAGTACAATTGAGTGAATGATCTCATTTCAATCAGGTTTCACCTTCATACGCAATACGATTCGTTCTGCTAAATTTATTGTAAGAACATTGCTATTAAGATGGTACATTACGATTTATTCTAAAGGCAAGTTCTTATATAGCGCAGTATCCAGCCTCAGGACCGTTCAAAGCGCTTTACACTTTACTTCCCTGACCGACCTGTTCACTCAGACACCATCTCGGCTTCTCTGGGAAGCATCCAGCCATATGCTATAATTAATGCGCGAAGGCTGCCCATACATATATCCAGCTGAGTGAACTGGGGCAATGTAGAATGAAAAAAATTCCCAATTTTTTAACACCGCAGCACAGGATTCGAAGCAGCGTTCTCGTAGTCGCGAGTGCGAAGCTCCACTCCTGAGCCACTGCGCTGTGTATTCAGTGTATACGAAAGATCATGCCAAGAAATATTTGCGGATAATGACAAGATTCGGTTTCGTGGATGAAATATAGTCTGAAACGACTGACATGCTGTCAAAAACAAACACGAAGCTGCATTAGTGACAAAGTGTACCTTAGCGAAGTGAAGACGTTCTGACAACGATGGAATCCAGTGGTGACATAACAGGGGCAATGACACTGCTTGTTTTTTCTGGTGCATCTTGGGACGTCGATGTTGGCTTCCAACTGATATGACAAATTACTCTGGTATTATCATAGATTACACGGGAAGACTGATAACATCACCAAGGCAAACACAGCAGCCTTTGTTCTCATCGACGTATCAATTAAAAACACCAAACAACATTATCCAAAGCATTACGACCGTGCATTAATAGGAAAATCCATTCTTCATTTTATTAGTTATCAATATGAATCATATCTTTATGAGCATAATTTCGTGGCGTATGCGTAGACAAGGCTCAACGTTCTCAACACGTTAAACCTAAAAACAGTGATGATTGTGTCTTACTCACCGTACAGCTGTGACAGATGGCGTACATAGGCGGCGCCACTTTCTTCATTCCAAGGAAGACATTCGTTTCCGGCATGACCGCCAGCATGTAAGCCAGTTGCTCTGCCATGTTGTCTACTGTGGTTTCTATATTGATCTGAAAGCAATCAAAACTGTTCAAGTCATGACATCCTATTTGCTGTGACGATACCGTGTGTCTTCTATCTATGCCAGCCTACACTAACCGGGGTAGGTGGAAGGACTCGGCACCTGTTGAGAGACGGGAGCTACGTCAACAAACATATGGTTCTTTAAACATGGTTTGATCATCAATTCCGATTGGTACTTCTGAGTGAATGTGACTGAACTAGTTAAAATATGGAAGTTGTGATCCACACACATTGTTTACTCGTGTAAGCAATAGTGAAACACGTTATCAGCACCCATCCACACACATCACACACACGCACACGCACACGAACACGCACACGCACACGCACACGCACACGCACACGCGCACACGCCGCACACCACACCACACACACTCACACACTCACACACTCACACACACTCACACACTCACACACTACACACACACTCCACACAGCACGCACACACACATACACATACACATACACACACACGCACACGACAACACACACACACACACACACACACACACACACACACAGGCACAAACCAGGCAAACACCAGGCACACACAAGGGACACACACAACACACTCACACACCAGGCACACACAACACGCACACACACACGCACACGCACACGCACACGCACACGCACACGCACCCCGCGCGACACACCACACACACACCACCGGCACACACCAGGCACACACCAGGCACACACCAGGCACACACCAGGCACACACCAGGCACACCCCCACGCACGCACACGCACACGCACACACACGCACACGCACACGCACACGCACACGCACACGCACACGCACACGCACACGCACACGCACACCACACACACACACACACCACACGCACGCACGCACACACACGCACGCACAACACACACACACACACACACACACACACACACCAGGCACAAACCAGGCAAACACCAGGGACACACACAACACATTCACACACCAGGCACACACAACACGCACACACACACACACACGCACACACACACGCACGCACGCACGCACGCACGCACGCACGCACGCACACAACACACACACACACACACACACACACACACACACACACACACACACACACACACACACACACACACCCTCGGTCGTCATATCTGACAGTGTTCGAGTGAGAGGCAAGGCAACACTTGAACATCACCGCGAAAAAATCTACATCACTCGCCTTCTTCCGATATCTGACACGACACAGGAAAAAGTCAGGGCTCAGGACCTCAATACTTAATGCCACTCAAATGATTACATACATATACATATACATAGATCATAATTATATTGGAAAAAGTGACGTGTAAATGCACCAATGTAACTGGAGTATTGAACTGTGACCAGTAGTGGCCTATGTTGACGTCCAGTAGTGGCCTATGTTGACGTCTCGCCATGCTACCTACCCTCCACGTAGTGTAGATCTTCTTTGTATTCAGTCCGACGCACGCTCTCTGTGTCATGTGTCGTTTGTTGATCAGGTCGGCGGCGATGTCCTCTTCCTGCTCAACACGACGTCTGCTTACACGGCGTGTGGTGGCTTAACGCATGCACATTCACGGCAAATGTTTGTGCTTAATGTGCAGAAATTGTCTCAAATTATACATTGCGCACTGTAAGCGTGTTTTATTTATTGTTTTTGTTTATATATTTTAATGTTATAATTGGTGGAATCAATAAATTATACAATTAAACAGCCAAATCGTGAGCCTGACGACAACCTAAGATTTATTTGTACTGTTTTAAGACAGACAATAAAGTATTCTTATTTGATTTCAGCACGAGTATTTATAATCAATTAGCAATATTATATGTATTGTGTTAAGACAGACAATACAGTATTATTTTTTATTTGATTTCAGCACAAGTATTAATAATCAGTTAGCAATAATTTACTTATTCTTTCCTGAAACTCTTCACGATCAGCACGTTATAATATCTAAACTTATAATATAATTATGAGTCTATATGCGCCAATTTATGTGTATATATTTACACGCAATGTATAAAAGATATAATACCTTTTCTGTGATGTGCACAAATTCGAAGTGTCTGTTGCCAGGTTGTGTGAAGTCTGTGTGGTACACGAGGAATCCATTTGTATCAACAATAAAGCAGCTGAAACCAGAGATAGGCTTCAATCAGCACTAAATCTGCCAAACTACAACTCTCTGATTAGATTCCCCAAACATTGTGGGCCTGCAAGAGTTTTCAAAGAGGATCCACGAAATGCAGCGGCGGTGTGTGGACGACCGATATATATTTTGAACATTTATAAGAACACATTGAACGCAGAAGAACATGTGACAACTCAAACATTTTGAAAATTATTTTATTGTGATGGTTTATCATCTCTTAATCTTGTACGTTATGCAATACCATGTGTTGAACGAACCTTAAAACAAAATAAAAAGTGGAATATCAAATTGAAGCAATTGCATTATAATACCGTGATTGATATCAATGAAACAGGTGAATATTCCGGAAACATTGCGTACGAAACTGACGCTTACATTCATTTGAAAATCATGACATCGCAAATTAATCTTGATAAAAAGGGTCGAATTAAACATCAACAGTCTAATTTACTGTATCGCCCTTGATGATGCACAAGCGTGTAATTCGCGTCGCAGTATTCATCACAAATTTAGAGCAAGATTAAAATCAGCATCTTACGATTTGTCGACGTCGTCGCAAGACGGAAACAATGTCGACAGTAAGTGTTTGACTTTGCTTAGCTTGATGTCCATTCCCATCACGCCAACAACCATGTCACTGTCTAAGTGTGTTTTGTCAGGCCTGCAATTAACAAGAAACAGTGATTAATTTGATGCTTTATAAATGTGTCGTTTGTGCATTGCAATCTATCGTTATACATGTGGAAACGTTTTGGTATGTATGCCTTGTCATTAATGAAGCTAAATCAACTATTTGAGCGGTTTAGGCTGAAAATGACACTACATAACTATATGGTATTTGTCACAACAAACATGTATTTTCTATTTTCAAACCAGCAATAAAATATAATAATTATTATTATTATTGAAATTGGATCGTACAATGAATTAAAACACATGGTTCAGATGCCCATTGACACGTGTCGATGGCAATGATTAAGCCATGACGTATAGATGGTAACATCGTGTGGGGAGCGAAACAAAACAGTCTAGAGTATATTGGATTAATTGGTGCCCTTACAACATATTTGTGTTTTCTTTTATAATATGTATAATTTTGCCAACGAAATAAATTAATGCGTTATATTTGCATAGTTCTCGTCGTATTGGTAATTTGCCGCGATTATTTATTTTGCTATGTATAACTGTTGTGTAGTAAGCATAACCAACCTGCTTTCGACGAGTGTCTTGCACAGAGTAAGTACAACTCCGTTGCCGAACGCATCCATGTAGGGCGGCGTGAGAACAAGTTTTCCCTTTTGAGTCACAGCACTTTGATACCTAGCACAAAAAGCCAGCAGTGGGTCATACACGGATGACGAGTGGACACTGGCAGCGTACTGTGCCTTGTGGGACGGACATGAGAAGAAATCGAAGAATACGAAGAATAAAAACAACAATGAGACTATAAAAGAAGAAGAAGATTAGAGATACAATATCAGTTGGCCATACGCCACTGGGGACTGGGCCTGGTCATGCACAACCCGCCATGGGACGTCAGCACGGAGCTCGTGACAACTTACCATCTTCGGATTGTGGGGTCATAGTTTGACGCAAGCACAGTTCCCGGGAACAGCCTGAAGACACCATCCCGATAGGCTATGAACCTCCAGTATGAGTACTGATTCTTACTCCAGAAGGTGTCGATACGTTCAGTTAACGTGACGGCGTCGCGAACTGCTTCCTACGTACAATACCACCGATCAATGTAAGACCAAACACACTGCTACATGCAAGTTAGCGAGTAATTATACAGATGCGTCTAACAATGTGGCACAAAAGTGGCAGATGTACTGCTGATTTGACTTTGCGAGCCTCGATTTTTTATATAAGGGTACACACTCACAATATATATATATATATATATATATATATATATATATATATATATATATATATATATATATATATATATATTATATATATATATATATATGTTTGAGTTATGTGGTTAGACGAATTTTTTTTTTACACATAACAGCTTCACGTGGTTATTCACAAAATGAAAACAAAATGTGTGAGTTCTACCAATAAAGCAGAAAAAGTGTTTTTATTTTCTAAATTCGTTTTCGCAATTGATACTCACCTTGAGGTTGGGATGTGACGTGGGTACACCCATTATAAACTTCTCGTATCTTTGCACCATTTCCCGTGTCTCGATCCTGTTGAGGTAGAGCGTGGAGTCACGAAATGCAGCCCCAGTAAACTTCACGACCGATGTTTCTGAAACGGTAAGATGAACAAGATGCGACTTTGCACACACACACGCACGCACGCACGCACGCGCACGCGAACGCGCACGCGCACGCGCACGCGCACACGCACGCGCACGCACGCACGCACGCACACACACACACACACACACACACACACACACATATATACACACACACTCGTTTTAAGAGACGACTGGAGTGTATGAGAGCAACGAGATATCGTGATATCACTCACTTCGTGTGCCAAGTTTCTTCCCTAGCCTGCACAGCGGCACCTTCTTTGGCTGAAGGTCGAGTCGATGATACACGAACGTTTCGGCTTTCACCGACCGTCGCGGCTTCATGACATGACTTCCTTCACGGACGACGATACACACACTGAACGACGTATTCGCGATCTGGTGACATGACCGTAATGCAGAGGGAATGTACACATGTAGAACACAGACACAAAAACCGTTTCCAGTCAATATTTCAGTGTATTAAGAGACCTATTGCACGAGACAATCGTGAGCTAATCGAAACTTAAACTACGTTTATGGTTTTGACGAGTGGGGACTCACCGGGCGCCAGTAGTATGTCGCTCTGACGTGCAACTCTGTCACACCGTCCATATGGGGATTACCTCGACTCAGTACCTGCTTCGTTTCTATTGTCTTTTCGCCCTCTTCACCACTGTAATCATCACAACATGACGCTAGCAAAAGGTGCGTGTGTGCGTGCGTGTGTGTGCGTGTTGTGTGTGTATGTGTGTGTGTGTGTGTGTGTGTGTGTGTGTGTGTGTGTGTGTGTGTGTGTGTGTGTGTGTGTGTGTGTGTGTGTGTGTGTGTGTGTGTGTGTGTGTGTGTGTACGTGTGTACAAGCGTATGTGCATGCATGATTGTTAAACTAATTTTGTGTAAAGTGAATATATATTTATGTCTTTTTAGAACATTTTTTGTGTTTTTTTCATATTTTATGTGAAGCTATATATTTTATGTGAAGCTATATATTTTATGTGAAGCTATATATTTTATGTGAAGCTATATATTTTATGTGAAGCTATATATTTTATGTGAAGCTATATATTTTATGTAAACTATATATTTTATGTGAAGCTATATATTTTATGTGAAGCTATATATTTTATGTGAAGCTATATATTTTATGTAGAGTTATATATTTTATGTGAAGCTTATGTAAGATAACTAATAATAATACATTGTAGATTGTCGACGATGAGTGCCAACTTACTTTCTCATTGACCGAATGATATGCTGCTGGTCGGCCGTCGGTTCCAGAAACGAAATGCTGACAATGGCGCGGTCTACCATCTCAGACGTGGAAGGATTCGGCAGAAGCGGATGGTGCAACGTTGTTCCAGTATTGTCGATGATAAACGCGTAGGTATTGTCGCCATTGCTGTAGTACGTCACATCCGAAAGTAGGTCCGCCAGTCGCAGGTCGATTGCAGCGACACCTTGTAGCTGTTGATTATGGTAGACGGGCTTACACACGGAGACGACGACACCTAGTGGCAAGTCAGTGTGACGTCACCAGAAAAGACACGGCCGGCGCAATGGACATGTTACCCGCAGAACATTCTCAGAGATACCCTCATCCAACTGTACACCTACGTAATGTCTTCATACATCATTTGGTAAAGAAAGGATTCATTGCCACTGGGCAATTAGTCACAGAAATATTAACTTTACAGTCAATTTTGTAGGCATAATAATTTTTTTTACAAATCCTCATCAGTTTAAATCGCTAGTTACCAAGTTCAAATTAAATGCCTGTCGACGACAGATCAGGAGTATCTTCTTCACGCAGTCAAAGTAACGCTGTCCGGTCTGAACACATCGATGGACGGGTCCAGAGAAGGCAGTATGCGAGACATAAAACCTCCAATTGCATCCCGCTTGAGCCTCTCAACGCCCAAACATAAAACAAAACTCTCAAACTCTGAATGGCACATTGGGACATTCAACCGAGTTGATGGCAGTCGCGCAGACGTAGAGCGGATACATTCTACAAATCTAGGGAAGGCATATGCCCCAAAGCCCCCTGGACCTGCCTATGACAATACCCCGTTCATCATCAAGGTCTCACGTCGAACTATGCTACAAGGGACTAGAGAGACTACGTCTAAGCTTCTCACCGAGTCCAGCATAGTCGACATAGGGGGCCGACACAACCGGGGCCGACTGCCTGTCGGGGGCGCTCAAGTGTCGGTAGTAGAAGCCCAGGCGCAGGCGCAGCCCAACCTCTCGGTCAACGGGTGTGAACTCGCCCCTCTGTCGGCAAACGAACAGTTAACAAACATTGCATTGTGTGTGTGTGTGTGTGTGTGTGTGTGTGTGTGTGTGTGTGTGTGTTTGTGTGTGTGTGTGTGTGTGTTGTGTGTGTGTGTGGTGGTGGTGTGTGTGTTGTGTGGGTGTGTTGTGTGTGTGTGTTTGGATGGTGAGTGTATGTGTGTGTGTTTGTTATAAGTGTTTATGTGTGTGTTTGTGTATATATATATATATATATATATATATATATATATATATATATATATATATATATATATATATATATATATATATATATATATATACACATATACATAATAATATATTATTTATATCTTATTACGTGCACGTGCTTGTATGTATTTGTGTGTATGTGTCTTTGTATGCATATATGCATGCATGTATGTATGTGTGTATGTATGAAAGCTTGCATGTAGGTATGCAAACACACCCA